>PVIH01014820.1:0-10191 GCA_004025045.1 Sigmodon hispidus
TGTACCGCACTTTGTTAACTAGTCTCCTTTTGGTGTGCATGTAGGTCACTGTCTTCACTTAGCATGGCACTGATTCACATCAGCACAGAAACCTACAGATTCTTGAGTCCCATTCAGAACAGATGGTACAGTTATCTCTCTGTATTCCTAGGTTCTGTATCCACGGGTTTAAACAAGGAGAAACTGGGAGTGTCAAAACATTTCAGAAAATAAAAACTGTATATTTACTAAGTATCTACAGTTTTTCTCCTTGTCATTATTCTTAAATATAGTGTAACTACTATTAACAGAGCATTTATACTATAGTAACTGTTTAAAGTATGTTGGAGCAAACTAGGGTATAGCTCAGTGGCAGAACACTTGTCTAGTAGGCACCAGGCTCTGTGTTAAAATTCTGAGCAACACACACACAAAGACGGGGGGAACATGTACAGATATGCATAGTTTATATGGAAATATCATGTCATTTCATATGGAGTGGCTCATGCCTGTAATTAGGTAAATCTATGCAGGTTCAAGCCTAGCTCTAGCCACATCTAAATAGTGAGTTCCTGGACAGCCAGTGATATAGACAGAGTCATTATCTCAAAAAAGACAAAGTATCTGGTCAGTGGTTGTTCATGCCGTTAATACTAGCACTTGAGAGGCAGAAGTAGATGGAGCTCTGTGAGTTTGAGGCCAGCCTGGTCTACAGAGTGAGTTCCAGGACAGCCAGAGCTACACAGAGAAATTATGTCTCAACAAACAAAAAATCTTATCATATATAAATCATATCTGGATAAAAATGCCATCAGCATGGGGGCTGAAAAGATGGCTTAGTGGCTAAGAGCACTGGCTGTTCTTCTAGAGGATCTTGGTTCAATTTCCACTACCCACAGGGCAGCTCACATTGTTTGTAGTTCCAGTTGCAGGGCATCCAACATTCTTATACAGACATATTTACAGGCGAAATGCCTATGGTCTATACAATAAAAATAAATAAAACTGTTATCAGCAAATCTAATTTATGATACTTACAAACATCATTGCAGTCAATATCACTCAAGTTCTTAGCATCACAAAACTTTTTTAGTTCAAAGTTATAGTACAAGTTGGAAAAAGCCATTCCCAGGCAATGTCCAGGAAGTATTAGGAATACATTATCCAACGAGTCTGAGAGTTCTGCATAGCCAAGTTCTGCAGGGAAAACAGAAAGCGTCAGTTTGATTTGCACACTTGACCATTCTTCCTAACTCTCAGATCTCCACCAGAGACCTGGGTTCCCCGACTCCTGGTGTTGACTCTCCCGCTATGTATTCAGCCTCTAAGCCATGAGTTCTTTTCTTTGCTTAGTTCCTGAATCTGCCATTTTACTTCCATATCCTTGATCCCATAGGTGAACCTGAAGAGCACATTGTGCCTGAGAAAATCTGAGGGAGCTCGGCTACAGGAGGGCTGTGTGAACAGAGGTGGAAAGGCAGACGGGACGGGCTGGAGGTGATCTGAGACAGACAGAACAGGGCATAGGAGCCAGCCAGTTCTGAATTTGAGTGTTTTATCTTCCCCTTGACTGAAGATGGAACCTAGGGCCTCACACATGCAGGCAAACGCTCTACCACAGCCCTAGCCCTGGAGTGTCATCTTGCAGTCAAAGAGTAAGTATATCATCTCTTCCTCCACAGTTTATGGAGACCAAACAGTCATGAAGGGTCCCTTAGGAATGAGGAAAACTCTCCAAATAAAATAAAAGGGAAATTGTAAACCAAATTCTAAGTGAAAAAAAGTGAGTGAGGCCAGAGAGACAGCTCAGTGGTTTAAGAGCACCTACTAGTCTTACAGAGGACCTGGATTTGGTTCCTAGCACCCACACGGCAGCTCACAGCACTCTAGCTCCAGTTCCAAGGGATCTGACATACCTTTCTGCCTCTGTGTACCAAACACGCAAATTACATACATACAGACATTCAGGCAAATACTTAAGCACATAAAATAATTTTTCTTAACTTTTATTATGTGTATGAGTGAGTGTTTTGCCTGCATGTATTTTCAGTACCTTTGACTCCTGGTACTGGAGTTACAGACATTTGTGAGCCACCATGTAGGAGCTGAGAATAAAATCTGGGTCCTCTAGAAGAGCAGCCAATGTTCTTAACTGCTGACCTGGCTCGCCAAGCCCCTAAATAAAAACTACTTTTAAAAATGAAGAAAAAAGAAAAGGGAAGAAAAGACAGTCTAAGGCTGTGAGACAATGAAAATGAGTGAGGTAGGGAGGGACTGGAGAGATGTTCGGCAGTTAAGAGCTTCCTGCTCTTCCAGAGGACTGCAGTTTGCTTCCCAGCAACCATGTCAGACAGATCACACTCTCTTGTCACTATAGTTCCAGAAGGTCTATCTCATGCCCTCTTCTGACCTCAATGCAAGCCCCCACATATGTGCACATTCACACAGAAAAACACAGACACATACACATGATAATAAAATAAATTCTCATAAAAAGAGCATTGTAGAGGTAACATATCAGCCATTTTGTCCAACCCTGACCTGGAGACAGAAGTGTAAACATGAAGATGTCAGTTTCAGCTGTCTATGTTGTAAATAATGACTCAACTTCAGTTCTTTCTATTTACCAGGAACCTCTTCTCCAGTGTGGACTTACTAACTTACTCATTATCTTTTTTATAAAGTAAAGAACACTACTTTTTAGTAAATATTTAGGTCCATGTAAACTTGTGCCCAGTTCAAGATCAAGCACATCTCTTCATCCCATTCAGTCCTCTGCTGTGCTGCTATTGCAGTCAGTCCTTCCCCTCACTGATCCTGTTCCCTGGGTTAACTTTGTCTACTCATGGACTTCATCTAAGACAGAGCAGATTCTTTTTGCTCAATGTAGTCCTTTTTGTAGCTGAACAATAATCTACTCAGTGAATTTGATTGGATTGTTTGTCGGTCCAGTATGGAGATGTGTTTGGTGAACGCCAGCTGGGAATCTTCAGCCCATGACAGCTGTGAACATTTTCTCTCAGGTCTTTGGTAGACACACATTTTTGAGGCTATAACTACTGAAGCTGTTAGAGACTTATGCAAAACATAGAAATGACCTCCTCACCTTTATCACTTGTGACTGTGACAAGCACAACAGGGCAGATGCTCAAGAAGGTGAGCATCACTACAAGCTTAGCACATGCGTTACCAGGAGTTTTAAAAGAGAAGCTGACTATGTAGATAAAAGGGATGATGGCCCAACCGTAGAGCATCATTATCAAGACCACCGCTGGGGTGCCCTCATGGTATGCAAAAGCTTCTTCCTCATACCATAAAAACACCAACTTAGGAAAAGGGAGAGAGAAAATTTTGGAAAAGTCAGTGAGTGTTTATTCTAAGTGCTAAGAATACAGTAATTTCAACTTTAATTAATTTATTTGTGGGGGGGTAGAGTTACTGCTGTGTGACAGGGATGCGTGTGTGGAGGACAGAGGCTAACTCTCTACAGTCGTTTTTTCCTGCCATCTTATATGATCTAGCAATTAAACTCAGGTCACAAGACTTGTGAGCCATCTCACAGGCCCATAACATCAGGTTTTAAAGCAAGTTGTTAACAAGACTTAACAACCATTCGCTCCTGAACTAGAACACAAACTCTGGGATACACTCTCAGGGAGCCTCCCTGAGTATCAGTAATACAGTGAAGTACTACAAAGTTTGGAGGGAGGCTTATAAAACACCCAGAACGAAACAGGGGGTGAGCCATTCTGCACAATCAGGGAATCCTTGGACTACTTGATTCAATCACAACCAAATACTTCAACCCCTGTTCTCTGAAAATCTACTTTTGAATAATACATACATGTCTCCAAAACAGTTTCTCATTGACTGGAGGCACCAGCTCAGAGGGTGCTACAGAAACACCACAGAGTGAGGTATGCCATTCCTGAACTGAAGCTACCAAAGGTAAATGAGCTTACACCAGGGTTACTGATGAAAGAGCTTTCTTATCCATCTTTCTAGTTCCTATCCACCTGGCTCCTACTTGAACTTCCCAGGTGGTTCTGGTTTTGCAGATAGGGCTTTAAGGGGGCCCCTGGTCCACAGGGAATGGCCCCAGCACCACTCAGTACTCACCACTAGCAGAAAAGTGGAGAAAAGAAAAGAGATGAGATCCCACAGCAGAGCAGAGAGCCAGAAAGCAATCACACTGACGCCGCTTACAAACTGGATGTGTTTAGACTTAATGGACTTCTCTGTGACTGTCAAGATGGAAAAAGAGCTTGATAGGAAAGCTATTCCAAAAAGAAAGTTGATAACAAGGTAATATCCTTTAGGACCCCTGTAAAAGATAGAACACGAGGCATCAGTTTAAGCAAAATAGCAGCCTTCTTCCAAAACAATCATTTGGAACTAAAATGAGACAGAGAAAGAAACTGGAGAGAAAGCCAGGGTCCTTACAGATGTGTGAGCCTGAAGCTGGGAGAAAGGAAATTGCACGTACTCATACAAGATACTCTCTGAGCGCTCTTGGGCTGTCTGAGGTTGAGGGTGGTTGGTTGTGGTAATGGAAGCATTAGCACCAGAAAGCAACTTGAAGAGAAAATTGTCCACCAGGGCCAGAGCCAGGGCAGGGGAATGGTATGCCTGATTGTTGAACAGTGCCTTCACTATGGTGGTGTTATTCACATCTTCAAAAGAGGCTGCCACCACATAGAGCTTATCAAAGTCCTCAGGAGACTCTTTTGCCTTTTCCAGTAGGAAGATCTCTACAGGACCTAGAATGGAGCCAAAGGCACATTGGGCGATAAGAATTGCTGAGAAATCATCACACCAAACCTTGTGGCACCCAGTGCATTCATCATGAGTCCCCCTCCCCATCTTCTGTTCCTTCTGGATACCCCACCACCAACCTCACATATACCCAAAAGCTACCCTCCTCCTGCCCTGCTCTAGAATGAATTCCAGATGATCTCCAAATTTCCAGTTTTAAGTCCTTTAGAATTCCAACTACTTTTCCCCTTACTGCAGCCTCAACCAGGTCAAGCCCCTTAGCGTCTTCTTGGACCATGTAGTCCCAAACAAAGCTCTTCACTTTCCATATAGTATTTCCATATCTGGTGGAAAAGGGCACAACTAGTAATAGTGTACCGAACCTAACAACATGCAGTGACTCTGACCTCTAGACAAAGTCACGAGTCCACAAATTATAAAATGCACTTTCTATTTTGTTTTTGTTATTTGTTTTTTTTGAGACAGGTCTCACTATATAGCCCAGGCTGGCCTAAAATTCAGAGACACCTGCCTCTGCCTGCCCCTGAGTGCTGAGATGAAATTGTGTGCCACCATGCCTACATTTTGGATAGTGTTTGTTCCCTACAAAAGTTATATAGAAAGTCAGTCCCAGTGTGACAGCATAGGAAGTGCTGAGGACTTTGAAGTGAATGACTGTGGGCTGGATGCTTCACCCTTAAGGTTAGTTGTAGCAACAGTCAGCTATTATGACTGTGGATTCAGCTTCCTCTTCCTACCATGAAATTCCCTCCTCCTGTCCATGTTTCAAAACACAACATGGAACATTCCTCAGAAGCCAGACAGATGATACCTTACTCTTGAAATTCTCAACTCTTAGAACCATGTGCCACAGTAAATCTCTGTTTCCTCTCTTGTTGCATTCTGGCAGATTAAAAGAAAACTATCTCATCACTATCCGGACCCTTGGCCTCATGTCTTTAGATCCTCTCTACACCTGTGAGCTCCTCGTGTTGTTCCCTCACCACGAGCTAGTCCTACTCAGGTGGCAGGCTCTGGCTGTGGGGTCCCCTCCATCCTCCTGAGCCCAGTGTGTCCACAGTGATGTAACTACATATCAAAACAAGGCCTCTTGCTTAGAAGTTTCTTGAAGGCTGGTACTAATTCTGTCCACTACCATCTTCTCACTACATAGTGCCACATCTCATATACAACCTACCTATACTTTTAAAGCTTAAAAAAACCTTTAGTAATCTTAACAAAAAATAATGATGGCATTATTACAATGGACACCAACTATACAAAGTGTTCATTATAAAACTGTCTCAGCAATACTGCAAAACAGGGTTCTCCCAATCTGATGTTTGAAGAAACTGAAGCTTTGAGAAGTACAGTGTCTCAAGCCAGCTTTCTGGCACTGTAACAAATATCTGAGAGAAAAGATGTGTTTTGGCTAATGGTTCAACTCATGGTTAGTCAGCTCTGTTGTATTGGGTAGGGCCTGTAGTGGAATATCATGAAAACCTGTCTCCTCGTTGATGGAAAGGGGAGAGGGTGAGGAAGGGTCTGGGATATCTTCATCTCCTTCAGGAATATGCTGTCATGACCTGAAGACCTCCATAATCTCAGCCAGGCCCCAGTGGCACACACCTTTAATCTCAACGCTCAGGAGGCAGAAGCAGGCAAGATAAAGTTGAGTCCAGCCTTATCTAGAGAGAGTTCCAGAACAGCCAGAGATACACAGAGAAACCCGTCCTGAAAAACACAAACAAAAGACTCCACCTCTGGAGAGACACAATAGTCTCATCTCTAAAGTTCACTTCTTGTTATTCAGAGTCTAAATGTTTTCCTGAGATTCCAGATACTCAGTCTGACTTCAAAGAGCACTAAGTGTTCAAAAAAGACATAGCTTCCCTGAAAAGAAAGACAGGCCTACTTTCTGTTCAGCTCCCCAGTCCTGGTGCTTACCTTGAACATGCACAGGAATCTGTCCTGCACACACAAGCATCTTTATAAAATTATCTGAAAGTTGAGGGTCCAACTGGTTATTCTCAGAAACAAAAAATGGAACAATAGTCCGACCATATGTTTTTAAAGTTAGCTCCAAGGGTACGTTTTCCATTTTCTTTAATTTGAAGTCAAAAAAAGTGAGGCTTAACATAATGATCGCCAGAGGCATCAGAATCTGCACAAATAACATCAGCATCCAGTTGCGCCGAGAATATGTGACCTTCTTCAGGAGCATGGCATAGAATTGTTGGCAGAGGAGACAGAGCTACATACAGTTAAAAAAGAAGGTAGGTGCTGTATCAGCATAGTGACAGGAGCTGGAAGCACTGAGGAGGCTACTGCTCACACCACCTACAGCCCTTCACTTCACACCCACTATTCAATTGTGCGTCAGGTTAGGGCACTTTATGATTTCATCCTGATAACTAGCAGCAAGAGAAGGATTGATCAGAACACTTTGGAGGTAGAACCTAAGGTACTTCAGACACCAGATATAAATAATCGCATTTTTTCCCAAGTTGCAAAAATTTTAATTTGATCAGAATATGGAAGATTAGTGGATTTTCATTGGTTACATTTCATTGGTGGATATTTCATTTGTTATAACTTAAAAAAAATTATTAGGGGCTGGAGAGATGGCTCATTAGGTAAGAGTACTGGTAGTTCTTCTAGATGATCCAGGTTCAGTTCTCAGCACTCACGTGGTGCTCACAACCATCTGTAGCTCTAGTTCCAGGGGATCTGACACTCTTTTCTGACCTCCATGGACACCAGGCACACATGTGGTGTACAGACATACATGCAGACAAAGCATCATACACATAAAAATAAAGTAACTTTTCAAAAATTCTTGTAGGGCAAGAGGCAAAAGGAAAAGTATCTCTATGACTTCAGGGCCATCCTGCTCTGCACAGTAAATTCCAGGCCAGCTAAGGCATGGCACCTTATCTCAAAAAAAATCTTCTCTAGATGAATACAACTTGATTTTGAAGTAATCTTTAACTTACATATTCTACTTTTAGTCAGATAATTTGCATAAATAGGGAGGACCCATGAGGATTCTTGTGGCAATGATAATGAAAGTCAAGGTGCAAGGAGCTGACACTGAGCCTGGAGTGGGAGAGAAGCCTCCTGGGTAAGCACTGCATGTGCTCCCTTGACTTCTCTGGGGCAGCATGACAGAGACTTATAAGAGGGCCTTCAAAACAGGTTCCAGTGCTTATACACACAGCCCTTCACCCAGGAGCCCCTGTGGGAAGAGGTCTCAAGTTTAAATCAGGCATTCCAAATTTCTGGCCAAACTACCAACCAAATATTATTTGAGTTTTCTAACCTTGATGTGATGAACACTTACCTTCAATGTTCTACAAAGGTCTGTTATAACTAATCTGAGGGCAGACATAGAAGTACTTTATAAGGAGCTCAGGGGAAGTACCTTCAAAAGTACATCATGGTCACATGGCACCAGATACTGCATTGCTAAGGATTTTAAGAGGCAGATGGTTGGCCCAACCCCAGACAGTGGCTTTACAGATGATAACTTCCACATTACCATGTGGTCAAGACTGTGAAACAAGGAAATCAATCTCTAACCCATAATAATTTTGTTTTACACTAATATTGTTGATAAGTAAAAAATACTTTATAAATGTCTATTAGTATTATTTTCCAATATTAAGAAAACACCAGAGATTCCATAAGGATATGTATACATACACATATAATTTTTAAACAAAAGGTCTCTCTAGAAAGTCCAGGCTAGTCTCAAACTTAGACTCTTCTGTCATCCACACACAAACTGGGATTATAAACACACATTTTAATATTTTAGTTCTGGATGGCATGACACATGACTCACCGCACAGTGTAAAGGTTATGGCTTCTGGCTACTACGAGTCCTTCTTCCAATATCTTAGCTGATGAAGAGTGGCCAGACCCCTGCTAGGATATTGTTGGATACTGTTCTTCTATTGGGCTAATTACCACTTGTGGTTGTTTGAATGGTTCCCAGTAGGTGGACTGCTTAGGAAGGATTAGGAGGTGTGCCCTTGTCAGAGTCAGAGGGGTGTCTCACTGAGGGTAGGCTCTGAGATTTCAAAAGGTCATCCTAGCCTCTCCCTCCCCTCCCTCCTCTCTCTCCCCTCCCCCTTTCTCTGCCTTCTGCTTATAGAAAGTCAGGGACATAAGCTCTCAGCTATTGCTCCAGCTCCACGCCTGCCTGTCTGCTGCCATGCTCCCCGCCATAGTGGAAATGAACTAATCCTCTGAAACTATACACAAGCCTCTAATTTAATGCTTCCTTTTTTAAAAAAAAAAAATCATCTATTTATTGTATGTCCTGACCACAGCCTCCCCACCCCAGTCTTCACCTCCCAGGTTTTTTTTCTCCCTATTCCCCCTCCCACCTTTCAATCCCCTCCTCTTCTGTCTTCATCTAGGAAAGGGCAGGTCTTCTGTGAGTTCAATGCTTTCTTTTATAAGCTGCCTTAGTCATGGTGTCTCTTCACAGCAGTAAATAACCCTAATTAAGACACTCCTGCCTTTGAACTAGAGCAGGCTTGTGATACTGCTGAAGCCAGATAGATCCATTCTTTATCTTATTTTATTGACACAGGATCCCTACGGGTAGCCAGGGCTGGCCTTGAACTCATAATCTCCCTGTTTCAGCCTCTTAAACACTGGGATTACAGGCATATGTTACAAAACCCAGCTCTTTTACTTTTATTTTTTGAGACAAGGTCTCTCTACATAGCCCTAGCTATCCTGGAACTCACATATAGATCAGGGTAGCCTCAAACTCACAGAGATCTGTCTGCCTTTGTCTCCTGAGTGCTGGGATTAAAGGCATTCACTAACACACCCAGCCTGAACCTAGCTCTTGATAGAATGATAGAATTGATTTCATCAATTTAACCACAATTTTTTGCACATATTTAAAATATGCTGCTTACTCCCGTATTAAGTTTGATTGGCAGGCCAGTCTGCATTGAAAAGATCCTTGAGTGAAGATATTTAATTCTGTCAACAGGAGCTCTGTGAATTCGGGGATGAGGTTGAATAGAAGGTCGCTTCTCAGTTAAAATATTTGCGCTGGCATTAGCCAATTTACAAACTCTAAACCAAAGCAAAAACATAAGCAAATACAGTCTGAAAATCATGATACATTTCACTTTGTGTTTAAATAATGAAATTCATATAATATTTAGAAAAATGGTGATCTAGAGTAGAATAATGATGGCAAAAGGGGCTATGTCTAAGTTGTGTAATGGATAGCATGGTCCTCCATAAGCATTGAACATTGTGTTAACTCACCAATGTTTTTTCCAAAGATCTTATGCAACACTATCATGATCAGATTTTTGTTACTTTGTTTTCAAAAGTATTACATGAAAATTAAAACAAAATAATACATTAGTTAATTGTGTAAGCAAAAATAAAAATTTAAAAACATTGCATTATTAAGATTAC
>PVIH01014820.1:10291-52232 GCA_004025045.1 Sigmodon hispidus
AAAAAAAAAAAAAAAAAAAAAAAAAAAAAAAAAAAAAAAAAAAAAAAAAAAAAAAAAAAAAAAAAAAAAAAAAAAAAAAAAAAAAAAAAAAAAAAAAAAAAAAAAAAAAAAAAAAAAAAAAAAAAACCCAAAACCAAAAAGAAAAAAGAAGAAAAGAAGAACAAGGTTACAGACTAGGAGTGTAATAAACTCTGGTTAGTGGTTATGTGTTGGACAGTTACATAAGAACCTACATGCCACATGATAGCCTGATTGTCTAAGCTTACAGAATACAAAATGCTATTTCTTTCTTTCTTTCTTTCTTTTCTTTTTTGTTTGTTTCTTAAGACAGAGTTTCTCTGTGTAGCCCTGGCTGTCCTGGAACTCATTCTGCAAAACAAGCTGGCCTTGAAGTCACAGAGATCCACTTGCCTCTGCCTCCTAAGTGCACTATTTGACTTTTTAAGAATAGTTTGCTGACCCCTGCTCTAAGCAAAAAGCTGAGCCCATTCACAAAGTGAAGTGTTTATTGCTAGATAATATGTTTCTGTTCATAACCCTTGAGTCATTCTTTTTTATTGTTGTGAATTTGTTCTAACAAAAGACATGATTAGTTGTGGCTATTTTTTACTTCAGCAGTTTAATAAAAGGTGGTACATTTGTTATTTATTACTGCAACACAGATTGTCATCAAAGTTGGGGAGCTTACAACTGTAAATGTTATCCTACAGTTTCTGTGGGTATAGAAATGAAGAGAGAATTAACTGTATTATTTTTGTCTTAAAGCTTTTTATAGGTTGCATGTTTTATAGTCATTGGCAAGGGCTGCATGTACCTGGAGGCTAGACTGGGACTGTTGGATCTATGCCCAAGACCAGGAAGTACAGAGAGCTTTTCACACACCTCCACCCTCCCCTGTGATTAACATCTATATTAGTATAGTACGTGTTAACAATTATGAACTAGCATTCCAACAGGTTCTTTAAAAATAGAAATTGATAAGTTTATATCAAAGTAACTATAATAACTAAAATAATCTTAAAATTTAGAACAAGGCTGGAGAAACTGTAGACTACCTGCCTTCAAAACACACTGCAGGGGGCTGGAGAGATGGCTCAGAGGTTAAGAGCACTGACTGTTCTTGCAAAGGTCCTAAGTTCATTTCCCAGCAACCACATGGTGGCTCACAACCATCTATGATGACATCTGGTACCCTCTTCTGTATACTGTATACATAATAAATAAATCTTAAAAAAAAAAAAACAACCAAAACACACTGCAAAGCTACAGACAGCAATGCCAACAGTATGGTGCTGACGTCTAGGACAGAACAGATCCTGGAAGCAGAACTGGGAATGTAGAGAAATTAAACTCAATGGACTTTTGGTGATGAAATCCAAATAATTCAATGTAGAAAGAAAAGTATTTTCAACAAATACTTGTGTCCCAACTAGATAGCCATGCAGAAGAGAATGAACACCAACAGATTATCAAGTCACACCCTGAAAAAAATCACTAGTTGAATTTCATACTTAATTTAAAACTAAAATAAAAGAAGTTCCCCAAAGAAAAGATAGGGAAAATATTCGTAATCTCTCCTGTAAACATTTTAAAAAATAGAATAGATTTTTAAAATCCATGAAAGACAGAAATGTATAAATTAACTTCCATAGAAATGAAAAATTTTCACTAAAACTGCCTGTGATGCCAGGTGGTGGTGGCACAGGCCTTTAATCCCAGCACTCAGGAGGCAGAGGCACAAAATGGAAAAGAGATAACATTGTTTTGGGGCTGAGAGATGGCTCAGCGGTTAAGAACACTGACTGCTTTTCTAGAGGACCCAGGTTCAATTCCTAGCACTCACATGGCAGCTAACAACTGTCTCTGACTTCAAGATCTGGCACCCTCACAGACATGCAGGCAAAACTACAATGCCCATAATATAGTAAAAAAATTCTAAATAAATAAATATTTATTTCAAATTTTTTTTTCCTGCTGTGTATGGTAGCACATGCCTTTAATCCCAGCACTCAGGAGGCAGAGGCAGGTGGTTATTTTTGTAAACTGGAGGCCATCAAGGTCTAAATAGTGAGGTCTAGGACAGTTATTCATAACTCATCCCCCCAAAAACTGTTTGTTGAATGATAATACATTTAGCACAATCTCATATTATCTAATATCCTATTAAATCAAAAGTACTATTCAGAGGCTAGATGGCCATTAAGCAAGACAGTCAGGAAAGAGACAAGCACTGGGTAATATTTAGTGGATGATGTTTAAGATCTTTGGAACTGTCAGTTGTGTGTGTGTGTGTGTGTGTGTGTGTGTGCGCGCGCGCGCGTGTGCTTTCAATGACAGAAAAGTATCTGATGTCTTCTTCTATTGTTTTCTTTTTTTAATTTTAAAATCTACTAGATGCACTTGTGGACAAGTCACTTTACATCTTAATTTTTCTTTTTTTTAAATTAAATAATATTTTTATTATAAAGAATCTTTTATATTTTTAAATCCAATAAGAAATGAGACTTAGAATATTTTTGTTCAGAGAAAGTTCCCATGATATTTTCCATTTCATATGTAATTATTTCTTTTCTTTTCTTTATGTATAAAGTCTTTTTTATCCTTATATCCCTTGCTCCCCCTCCCTTCCTTCCTTCCAATCTCTCCCAGTCAGTCTTCAGCCTCCCCATACCCCCTCTTCCCTCCCCCAAAAGGGCAAGAAGTCCCAAGGTGGGTCAGCTCATTGTGGTGCATCCACTTCAGGAAAGTCCAATTTCCTCATCCTAATGTCAAGACTAGGTTAGGTGTTCCTCTGGAGGGAATGGGCTCCAAGGTGCCAGTCCATGCACAGAAATACAGTCTGATCCCTCCCCTCAAGGCTCCACATACTACCCATGCCAATTGACAGTTGCCTATCCTTGGAGAGCCTCGCTCCTTTTCCCTTTGGTTCTCCAGTGGCTGTTCTTCATTTAGTGAGCTCCTCAGAACTCTAGCTAGCCATCATTGTGGAATTTTCCTTGTAATCCCTGTCCCCGGTTGGTGGGCCAGCAAGCCCACCTTCATGCTGGCACAGTGAGTGCACTTACTCACTTGACCCCCTCCTCAACCTTCCAGTTATTTTGTTTTTGCTTACCTTAAGAACACTTCTTCCATAGTGGTGACAGAGGTTTCCAAAGTGGATATTCCCAGTTCTCTCTGTCTCTGTTCCAAGTCAGTAAATAGAGCTTCAAACCTAGAAGGGAAAAAAGTTTTATTTCTGGAAGATGAAAGGCAAGTCCTTTACCACCCTGAGCTAGCTCTCTACAGAAAAGAAGACACGAGGTTTGCCGACAAGGTATCTGTTTAGATCTCAGCTTTATTGCTTAGTTTCATAATTATAGCTTATGAACTTGTAACAGTATTTATTTTGGAAGGATCCTATGGGGCTAAATCTAAGAATACATCCAGTACAAAAGTGAAGTTTTGATATTTCTGAGGCTAGGCCTAATGAGAAGTGACTGGCCCTCTTCTTTTCAGTTCCTCTTGGGGTGCCTTTTCTCGGATCCTACCTGCCATGCTGTGAGAAGCCCAAGCCATTTGAGAGCAACCTAGAGGAGCACTGAACGCTATACTTCACAGCTCTAGTAAGCACCTAGTTGTTAGCCAGCACTGTTTTTCAAAGATGTGAAAATGAGCCATCCTGGATATTCCAGATCATTCTAGGCCCAGAAAAAAAAAAACAATGTGGAGCATAAAAATTATCCATCTCAGTGCATCCAACAGACAGAAACTGCTGGGGACAGGGATAGGCAAGCGTTATAGCCCCTTGACAGAGGCTGGTACAATAGCAAGGAAATTTGTTACTTAGTGGCAGAAGGTTTGGCAACACTTTCAGTTGTAGTAACAGGAAAGACCAAAAGCATATTTGTGAATAAATGTAACATGGCAGGACATGTTTTGAAGACTGTGAGTATGGCTTTAGTCTAAAGGAGGTGTGTGACATAATTTGATGCAGAGGACACCTACAAAGTACTTATACCAGTTTAGTTACTCTTTTCTAGTCAAGGATCAGGAAAATGAAGCTAGTTATTCATCTGTATCAGTCAGTTTTGGGGAGAAAATAATTACTCAAAAGACAGAGTGAACAGCCAATGGATGAAGTCAATTTTGACTTTGATTGAAACTATTTTTATGAAGCAAAACCATCCATGTGCATTCTTTCAGAAAAAGCAGAAACTTGACACACATGTCCACCTGTAATTTAGAATTGTTGAAGACTGATAATATATGCTATTTGTCTTTGGTTTTGTTTCTGAATGATGTCTCTTATGATCACCATTACATGCTCAGTTCATTGGATATATGTGGATCAGATAACATCTCTATTTCACAAGTCTTTAAGAAGAGCCATACCCAACGAGTTGAACCCAAGTTCCAGGTTAAACATAATTCAGATAATGGGGTCCTGAATCCTTTGCTGATCCAGCATCAGGAGACACTGTATTTTGCATGTGGGCATGTGTAAAGGATATGAATTTTTGTGGTCATGCTAGACTGTGCTAGCATCTCTGTCCATACCTGGGCACGGTCTTCTTAGGAAGTATGAAAATCACTTCATCTCCAATGTGGGACTCCAAAACTGCACTTGGGATGTGATGATAAATCACACTAGAAAGCTTCACTGTGTCACAGAGAGGTGTTTTTATTAAAGTCATATAATATCCTGCACCTGTAATACCATGTAAAAGACTATGAAATAATCTTATTCTTTATACTATTTTTCTTGGGCCATATTTAGTTTTCTATATCTCAGAATGAACAAATTTAGAGCAAAGAGAAATAAATCTTGTGAGGTCAGTTTAAACTATATGATTTGGCTTCACAAGTTCTGCAATGCTATTCTAGACTCTTCCCTTCTGTTTCAGATTAGGTGATGAAATGGTGGCAGATCTAAGTGCTAGGAAGTGATAAAGAACTATAGCAAGGGTGGCAAAAGGCTGGCCCATGGATTCTGAACACAGGAATGCTATACTCACTTGGACAGCTGGGTTGACAACCAAGAAAGAAGATGTAAGATTAGAGAGACAGGCTAGGAAGCATCTGCAATAACATGAGTAGGAAGAAACGGTGACTCAGACCAGAATGAGAGAATGTGGCCAGAAATGTGAGAGAGATGGATAAACTCATATAAACATTTTGTTTTATTTGTTTGTTTTTGTTTCTTTTCAAGACAGAGATTCTCTGCGTAACAGCCCTGATTGTTCTGGAATTGACTTTGTAGGTCAGCTTGGCTTCAAACTCACAGAGATCCACCTGTCTCTGTCTCACTGAGTGCTGGGATTAAAGGCATGTGCCATCACCACCTGGCTTCTTAATATTTTGAAATTAAGACCAACATTGTGGGGGCTGGAGAGATGACTCAGAGGTTGGGCACAATGACTGTTCTTCTAGAGGTCCTGAGTTCAGTACCTGGCGACCACATGGTGGCTCACGGCCATCTGTGATGGTGTCTGGTGCCCTCTTCTGTATAATGTATAGTGAATGGATAAATCTTAAAAAAAAAAAAAAAAGACCAACATTGTTGGCAAATAGGTCAGCCAGGGGTTGTGAGAGAAACAGGGGCCAGAGAGCCTTTGGCTTTGTTTCTATTTCATTGCTTATTAAAAAAAAAAAAAAAAACTAAGAAAGAATAAACTAACTTGGTGCCTGGGTGAAAAGGCAATAAACTGACAAACTGAAATATAAACATGAGTCTTCTGGTTCTAAGTCTCAAGGATGCTTTTTACTTCATTTCTTCCTCATTTGCACAAGATCTTCCACTGAACTGACCAAACAGGAAGCCTAAGAAGGGCTGGGCCCAGCCAGAGTCAGGGTCTTTCACAAGGAGAGTGGAGAGCGGCACCGATCCCATTACAGGATGGACACTGACCCGGACTCCTGCTGCCCACTACTCACCGAATTTTTGCTTGAGGAACGTTGGTGACCCACAACACTGTAGCTCCCCCTTAGCCATGATAGCAATGCGGTCCCCCAGAAGGTCAGCTTCATCCATGAAATGGGTGGTCAGTAGGATAGTGCGGTTAGTCTTCTGCTGCTGAAGAATGTCCCAGATGACCCTCCTGGAGGTGGAGTCCATGCCTGAGGTAGGTTCATCCAGGATCAGTACCTAGAAGAGCAAAGGTGAAGTCTTTCTCAACACTGATGGAGCCTCTTCTCAGGTCCAGGCTGGTTTTGCTGTGGGACCCTGTGCAGCTGCAGCTGGGGGTTTGGTAAGATGTCCTCACACCCCTGGGTTTATACTTGTGTGAGAGCCTGACTTGGCTGTGTCAGGAAGTCAGACCCCTGCTCCATACCTTGGAACCAGCTATGAGGGCAATGCCAAGTGAGAGCTTGCGCTTCATCCCCCAACTCAGGAATTTGCACCTCAAGTTCCACTTGTCCTTCAGACTGAGGAGATGGAGCATCTCCTCTATTTCTTCCTGACAGTTCTGGGGAGACAGGCCTTTCAACTGAAAGGCAGAAAAGAGGGGACATGAAGCAAGTGGTACTGATGAGAGATTTGTACATATACATATATATACATAAAATATAGACAAGAAAAGTTTGTAAGAAACATTTTCAGGGGAAGGGGCAAAGGACAATCTGAATTATGTAAGTGAATAAATAAATGTGAGAATGTAAGTTAAATATACTCTTTTCTATCAAAGGATTAAATGAGACAAAGGAAATACCATCTTTAAAGAAATCTATAGACATCACCTGGCAAAAATTCTTCCTTGAAATCAGTATCTCCCTCTTTCCCCCATATTTTCAGACTGGGTCTCATTAAGTAGCTCTGGTTGTCCAGAAATTCACTGTGTAAAATAGGCTGGCCTCACACTCACAGAGCTCTGCCTGCCTGTGCCTCCTGAGTGCCACCATGCTCAGCAAATCAACACTTTTCTAGGATCAAAACTGCACTCTGTTCTCATGTATGACTGCATGGCAGGAGAGGGCACCAGATCTCATCACAGATGGTTGTGAGCCACCATGCAGGTGCTGGGAATTGAACTCAAGACCTCTTGAAGAGCAACCAGCTCTTAACTACTGAGTCAGATCTCCAGCTCGTGTACCCTGTTCTCCAAATCTGCCCTTTGCTTATGAGTGGTGTCATTGTGAACCTGCCCACTGAGTAAGAAGGTAGGCCAGCTTCTGACCCCTCAGGCTGAGGCAGAGGATCCACAGTGAATGTTTGCTTGCTTGATTTGATGTGGCTACTCACCCTTCTGTGGAATTAAAACCTTTTGCATTGTTGAAATACTTTGGATTGTGTAGTCATAGCCTTAGGCCCTCAGATCCATTGCTAACAGTACATAAGTTAAAAATAAATCAGCATGTTAAAAAGTGTGTCCTGAGCCAGTGTGTGGTGGCTCACACCTTTATTTCCAGTGCTTGGGAGGCATTGCCAGGTAAATCTCTGAGTTCAAGGCCAGTTTACAGGTCCAGTTCCAGGGCAGCCAGGGTTACACAGAGCTTTGTCTGTCTTAAAACAAACAAAAAACCCACATAATGACTAAGTAGAATTTTTCAGCATATGTTTTTAAACATCACTGTTTTAGTTTGGTTTGGTTTTTTGAGACAGGGTTTCTCTGTGTGACAGCTCTGTCTGTCCTGCTACTCTGTAGAGCAGGCTGGCCTTGATCTGAGAGATCTGCCTGCCTCTGCCTCTGGAGTGCTAGGAGTAAAGGCCTGTGCCACCACCGCCCAGCTTTAAAATCATTGTTTCATAGTAAAGAATTTATATAGCTTCTGACCCAGTTTCTTGGCAAGGCCTCTTTGAATCTCAGAACCTTCCAAGTGACAGGAGCAACTTTGTTACTACTAGGTCCTCAGATCATATTGGAGGTCATACAAAGGAGGTGGTCAGGTCTGAAAGGCCAGCTTTATGCAAGTTTGTATTTCTGTCATTGTTTGAAGTGTGTGTTTATGTGTCTGTCTGTCTGAAAAGTTTCTGCACCTCGATAAACCTCTCCACCCACTGATGCAGCAATCCAAATCAGACCAAATCAAACCAAATTAAGAAAATTAGGCAAAACGCTCATGGATGATTTTTCAGCCACCCAGAGAGGAGACCGGGAAGAGAGACAAAAACAAAAAACAAAAAACAAAAAGAAAACCATGTATCTGTTTTCTGGGGTGCAGCTTAAATACTCTGTGGGAGTGTCTTGTGCATCTCACTGGGAGGAGCCGTGCTCGGAGGGCTTTTTCAGCCATATAGGAAGAGGGAGAGATAGGGGTCTACCTAATCATCCCAGACTCTGAGTATATGAACGCCAGGATGCTAGGGGCTGCCACCAGAACACTGTCCATTTGTATGTATACCTGTGTATCTGTATGCCTGTGTCTATGTGTGGGAGCACATGTACTTGCACATGTGTTTAACATATGTGTATATATGTGAATGCATGCATGTACACACACATGTGTGCATTGTGTTTATGTATGCATGTACGCCCTCCACCTTATCTTTTTTGTGTTTTGTTCTTTTTGCTTGTTTTTCCACCTTATCTTTTGAAACAGAGTCTCTCACTAAATCTAGAACTCACACATTGGCTAGACTGACAAACCAGGGAGCACCAGGGATCTACCTGTCCCATTTCACTTATAAACCCCCACCCTCACCTCACTCCAGGCCTGGGATAGACTGTGCTCAAGCTTTTATGTGGGTGTCTGTGCCACAGGTGATTTACTAACTAAGCTATCTCCTCAGCCCACGTTTAGATTTTCTGAGGCATGTAGTTCCGGCTGACCTTGAGTATTCGGTGCCATGCATGATCCTGAATTACTGATCCTCCTGGCTCTACCTCTCTGAAATTACAGGTTTGTACCAACACACTTGATTTTCTGTGGTCCTGGACTCAACCCAGGACCTCATGCATGCTAGGCAAGCACTCTATCAGCTAAGCTACATCCCTCATCCACAAGTTTGGGTCTTTTTACACTAGCAATAAACATTCTAAAAAAAAATTCAGTTTACATTATCATCACAAAAATATTTAGAAATAAATCTAAGCAGGTAAAAGAAAAATTGTACATGCAGAACTATAAAGCATTATTGAAAGAAATTTTAAGTAAACCAAATAAATAGAAACATTTCATATTTAAGGATTGGAAACTTTAATATTATTAATAATGTTAAGATGCCATTACTATTCCAAAACAGTACAAATTTAATTCTTATCAAGATTCTGATAGCCCTTAAAAATATTAACTTTTTGTAGAAATGGATAAAACTCATGTTCCTAATGGCATATGAAATGCAATGAGGTCAAAATAATCAAAACAGTCTTGAAGACAAGAATCAAGTTGGAAGGCTTTCTTAAGCCACAATTTCTGATCTTAGCACTTACTATAAAACTACAGTGATGAGGATGGCTCAGCGGTTGGGAGCACTGAATGTTCTTCCAGAGGACCTGAGTTTGATTCCCAGCATCCACATGGCAGCTAACAACTGTCTGTAATTCCAAGATCTGACACGCTTACACAATTATACATGCAGACAAAACACCAAGTCACATAAAAATTTTAAAAAATTATTTTAAAAAACTACAGTGATAGGACACTAAGGTAGCTGTATAAAGACAGACATACAGAAAGATAGAATAGAACTGAGATTCTGAGACTAGTGAAGCCCAAAGCCTTGAAGACCAAAAGGAGATTAAAACTTTTTTGGAATAAATCCTTTCTGTATAGCTCTGGTGGCCTGGTATTTGAAGACTAACTAGGGTTTAGCAGGACATACTGACACATGTCTGTAACCCAGGAGGCTAGAGCAGTAGGATGATAGGTTTCAGGCCAGCCTGGGCTAACTATCTAGGTCTTCCTTGTCTCTAGGGAAGTAAGTAAACAATAAGAACAAACTTTCATATCAAAAAATTCACTATCAATAAATGGAAAATAAAGACAAAGGGTAATATTGGAGAAAGTTTCTGCAGACAGTATCTATTTGATAGAGGTTTGTTTAGTATTCCATTTCTAATAAAAATGTCTCACAAATAAATTACTAATTGATAAATACCTCTACTGAAAAATTAATAGGGTATGGAGAAAGATTTCTCCAAAGAAATATACGAATAGCCTCTACACTCTAAGAGATCAGGTCTCTGGTCTCAGTGGGACCCAAGGTCACTGAAACCGAAAGAACTTCTCCAGAGGGCCAGCGAGCACCTTGAGGCTATATGTCAGCTCTAGCAGGGGTACCTGGAAGCAATGGAGGGATGGACCTCCAGTAACAGTACATCTTAGAGGCCAGTATAAGGTATGAGCTTCAGCCCCATGGTGCTCAGGGTTCCCTGAGATGCTGGGGGCTTTGGTTCCAGTGTTCTCTATGGTCGGTGTGAGTAGGCCCACAGTGTTCACTACAGGACTGGGGGAGTCTTAAATGCTGTGTATGGTTTTAGAAGTTACTTCAGGTCTGTGGTTCTAACCTCAGCCTCCAGTAGTATGTAGGCTTCAGTGAGTCTGGTCTTTGATATCCTGTCCCCCCATCCTCCCATCCCATTTAGACATCCCTGTAGGAAGAGTCACAGAAAATAAAACATCCAGATAAACTCAGAAGAGAAGGAAGTCAAAACAATCCCACTTAAATAGATATAACCAGAGAAGAACATATCCATGGTACCTCATAGTCAGGATGTCAAAGAGGCCAAGTAGTGGGATTTTGGTGCCCACTTCCCCACATCTGTGATGGGGTTTTGTCTGGCCTAAGCTTGTGCTGGCCTTGCACATGCTGTCATAATGGCTACGAGTTTATATGTGCAACCCTCCTGCCCCAGAGCAGACCCTACTCACAAGAGCAGTAAGGCAACACGAGCTGGACTTTGTGGGGGAGGGAGAGGGAGAAGGTCGGGTGCGTAGGAAGCTGAGGGTGGAGAGGGCAGTGAATATAATCACAATACATTGTATTCAAAGACTTACTAGAAACATTTCTGGGCATGTTAGTGAACAGGAGGAATGGGATAGCAGTACTGGGGGAGGGACAGAGAGGGAGAGCAATTTAAAATAGGCATCTTGATAGAGGAAGCCATTGCAGGGTTAGGTGCTAGGAAAACTCTCAGGAATCCACCAAGATGACCCCAGATAAGACCCCAAGCCATAGTGGAGAGGGTGCCTAAACTGACCTTCCCCTATAATCAAACTAATGACCACCCTAATTGTCACCATAGAACCTTCATGCAGCAACTAATGGAAGCAAATGCAGAGATCCACAGCTAAGCACTGGGCCAAGCTCCCAGTCCAGCCAAAAAGAAGGAGGAGAGATTATATGAGCAAAGGGGTCAAGATCATGATGAGGAAACCCACAGAGACAGCTGACCTGAGCTACTGGGAGCTCACTGACTCTGGACTGACAGCTGGGGAACCTACATGGGACCGTACTAGGCCGTCTAAATATGGATGACAGATGTGTGGCTTGAGCAGTTTGTGAGGCCTATGGCAGTGGGACCAAGATGTATCCTTAGTGATGACTTCTTGAAGCCCCTTCCTTATAGAGGAGAGGGGGAGCTTGACCCTACTGCAACGTGATTAGGAAACTTTGTTGATTCCCCACAGGAGAACTTATTCTCTCTGTGGAGTGACTGGGGGAGGGGTAGGAGGAAAGCTTGGGGGTCAGTGGGAGGAGAGAAGGGGAAGAAACTGTGGTTGGTACATTAAGAAAGAAAGAAAGACAAAAATAGAAAAAAAATACTTAAAAAATATCTTACCACTCAGGAGGCCAAGATAGGTGGATCTCTGTGAGTCCAGCCTAGTCTACAAAGCAAGTTCCAGGCCAACCAAGTTCTACATAGTGAGACTCTGTCTCAAAACAAACAAAATAGAATAAAATGGCAAATTTTATGTGATGTGTATTTTATCTCAATTTTAAAAAAAACTTAAATACAAAACATGATAACGATTCTAGAAGTCTTTCTTCCCTCATATTTATTTTTTAATTTTATATTTGATTTTCCTTGCTACAGATTATCTGAATGAAAAGGTATATTTCTTGTTGTAATGAGGTGACTCTCAGCTTGCCACTGGATAGCTTTAGGAGTAGGAGCTGGTCATCAGAAAGGCTAAGTTGTGATCTAACCCTCTATTTCCCATCCTCCAGTGAAACTGGATAAATAACCCATCATGCTACATAATAAATCTTGTATAAAAATTTCAAAGCTGCTTCTGCAAGGCAAAGGACACAGCCAATAAAGCAAAATAACAGCCTACAGAGTGGGAAAAGATCTTCACCAGCTCTACATTTGATAAAGGACTGAACTCTAAAATACATAAAGAACTCCAGAAACTAGAGATCAAAAAAATCAAATAATCCAATTAAAGAATGGGGTACAGAGCTAAATAGAGAATTCTCAACAGAAGAATCTCAAATGGCTGAAAGACACTTAAAGAATTACTCAACATTCTTAGCCCTCAGAGAAATGCAAATCAAAACAACTCCAAGATACCATCTTCTATCCTTCAGAATGGCTAAGATCAAAAACACAGATGACAGCCTGTGCTGGAGAGGATGTGGAGCAAGGGGAACACTCTTCCATTGCTGGTGGGAATATAAACTTGTATAGCCACTTTGGACATCAGTATGGGGGTTTCTCAGAACATTGGGAATCAGTCTACCCAATGATCAAGCAATACCACTATTTGGCATATACCCAAGGGATGCACATTCTTATACAAGGGCATTAGCTCAACTGTGCTCATAGCAGCATTATTTGTAATAGCCAGAACCTAGAAACAACCTAGATGTGTCTCAACTAAACAACAGATTTAAAAGTTGTGGTACATTTACACAATGGAGTACTACTCAGTAGTTTAAAAAAAAAATGACATCCTGAAATTTGCAGGCAAATGGATAGATTAAAAAATATTATACTGAGGTAACATAAACCCAGAAAGATAAATATGGCACATACTCACTCCTAAATGGATTTTAAACATAAACCAAAGGACAACCAGGCTATAATCCACAACCCTTGATTAGCTAGGTCACTTAAGAGAGGCATTCATGGATCCCCCTGGGAAGGGGAAATAGAGAAGATCTCCTGAGCAAATTAGGATTATAGATGGGGAGGGAGCAAGGGGGAGGTGGGAAAAGAACATGAGAGAATGAGATAGTTGAGTTGCAGGAGGAGGGGGGGAGCCACAGAGAGGGAGAACAAAGAAATAGATATCTTGATAGAGGGAGCCATTGTGGGGTTAGAGAGAAATGTGGTGCTAGGAAAACCCCCCAGGGACACACAAGGTGTCCCTGGCTAAGACTCCAAGCAATAGTGAAGAGGGTGCCTAAACCAGCTTTCCCCTATAATCAAATGAATAACCACTCTAACTGTTGTTACAGAACCTTCATTCAGCAACTGATGGAGGCAAAAGCAGAGCTCCACAGCTAAGCACTGGGCCAAGTTCCCAGACCAGCTGAAGAGAAGGAGGAGAGATTATATGAGCAAAGGGAGCAGGATCATGATAAGGAGACCCAGAGAGACAACTGACCTATTGAAAACTTTCTAATTCTGAAATGACAGCTGAGAAACCTTCATGGAATGGAACTAAGTCCTCCAAACGTGGATGACAGTCGAACAGCGTGGGCAGTTTGTGGAGCTTCTTGCAATGGGACCAGAGTTTTTTCCTGGTGCATGAACTGTCTACTCGAAACCCCCTCCCTACAGAGGAACACCTAAGTCAGCCTTGATACTGGGGGGAGGGGCTTGGTCCTACCTCAACTGGATATGCTAGACTAATATGCCAGACCTAATTGACTCGCCCTAGGAATCCTTACCCTCTCTGAGGACTGAATGGGAAGATGGAGTGGGGAGAAGCTGCGGGAGGATTGGGAAGAGGGAGGCAGAGGGAGCAGCTGTGGGTATGATAGAAAACAATTTAAATAAAAAAAAAACTCAAGTAAGAACTGACGCAAAAAAAAAAATTCTAAGCTGCTAAGTTTGAAATTTCTGGGTTGATAAACACACTGGAGAGCTAGGAGAGGTTGTGCTCCTAGGGAGCACGGAGACACTCCCTCCCAAAGACCTTGCTCTATTGGCTTCACCTGAGAGTTCATCAGATCCATATGTATAATTGCAATGAACTGGTCACTCTAAGTAAATGATTTCCTGAGCTTTGTGAGCAGTCACAGAAAATATTGAACCTGAGGAGGGAGCTAAGGAAACATCCTGGGGCTTGCAGTGACATCTGAGGGGAAGTAAGTCTTATGTGGGTGCTTGAACTGGAGGAGAGAGTTATACTAACTCCAGGTAGCATTAGACACTGAGTTACAGACACCCAGTCAGTGTTTGGAGAATTGGACTGGATGGGAAACTGCCTCCCCACATTTGGTGTCAGAATATTGAGAAATTTATGCATGTTCCCTAAAAGGACTCCCCCAAAAATGAATCATAGAGCTGTAGTCTATTTTACCATTCTTAAGAATGTACATAGACCCATTATCTACCAACTCACCTGACCATAGAAAGAAAGATGGTCGGTTACTGTAAAGTTATCAAATAAAATGTCGTGTTGTGGGCACCAGCCCAGGATCTTCCTAATTTGAACCATATCTTTTGGAACTTCACACCCAAGGACATATGCCTGTCCCTTTGAAGAAGAAATAAGACCTAGAATCAAACAGAAAAGACACCCTAAAGTCATTTTCAGGCAGAGGCTGCAAGCATATGAAGATGAACAATCTCCCTTGCTTGACTTGTTCTCCCAGACTGTCCTCCTTCTTCTCTTTTGCAGGATCTAGGAATGTATGCTCTATGTGTGACATGCTTGAGGGCATGCAGGAAAGATCAGAAACAGGAAAAATCATTCCTGCTTTTCAGTAATTCCAATCTTGTTGAATAAATTTAATAACATGGGCATTTGTCAAGTAAATCACATGTCTGCAGGGATTATAGTAAATTTGTATGCTTAGTAAACATGGTGAAGAAAAAGGCACTTTGGAAATCTAATAGTTTTGAAATATTATCCTCAAAGGCAAAGTCTAGCTTTACTCTTATTGCCAATAAATATCTGTTCCCTGAGTGAATGAATAAATAAAGGATGAAGTTACTGGAAAATGTATGCCAGTATGCAACTTGGCAACCTGACATATTATCTTTATTCTCGTTATAATGACAAGAATGATACATTCTTATTACAAAAGTTTCGCCAAAAGGAGGAAAAGATATAACCAAAGTAACAGAGGCTGGAGAGATGACCTAGTGGTTAAGATCATTTGTTATTGGTGGACTGGGGTTCAGTCCTCAGAACTCACATTGTGATTTACAATGTAAGTAAGTCCAGTTCCAGGAGATCTAGCACCTCCTTCTGGCCTCTCAGACACCAAGTACATACATATACGCATTTATGTAGGCAAAACACATACATAGGAAACAAACTCTTAAACTAGGTGGTGGTGTTGGCAGTGGTAGCACAAACAAAAAAAGCAATCAACAATAAAATTTACTTTAAAAAAGAAACAAATGTTGTTTAATAAGGTCCATCATGAAAAGATAACTACAATTATCATTTTGATATATTACCTTATATAATTTTATACACATTTTATTTGTTTCTATTTGTTATCATAGTGATAGATTGAATCTAGGGTCTCACATAGGTTAGGCAGTTTTACCAACGAGGTAGACTCTTAACTCTATACATTGTTTTTATACTAAAATAAGAAAATATAATTTATGAGAGTTTTTGTTCGTTTTTTTGGTTTTGGTTTGGACTTTTGGTCTTTTAAAACAGGGTTTCTCAGGGGGCTGGAGAGATAGCTCAGCGGTTAAGAGCACTGACTGTTCTTCCAGAGGACCAGGGTTCGATTTCCAGCATCCACATGGCAGCTAACAACTGTCTGTACTTCCAATTGCCAGTTCCAGGCAAACACCAAGGCAAATAGATTAATAAATAAATAAATAGATAAATAAATAAAACAGGTTTCTCTGTAGTCCTGGTTGTCCTGGAACTCCATCTGTACACCAGGATGACCTTGAGCTCACAGAGATCTGCCTGCCTCTGTCCCCCAAGTACTGAGATTAAAGGTATGTGCCATCATTGCCCACACTATTCTTTCTTTCTTTCTTTTTTTCTTTTTTCAAAACCTTATTTATTTATTTATTTGCCTTGGTGTTTTGCCTGGAACTAGAACTACAGACAGTTGTTAGCTGCCATGTGGGTGCTGGGAATCGAACCCGGGTCCTCTGGAAGAGCAGACGGTGCTCTTAACCACTGAGCCATCTCTCCAGCCCCCTCTTTCTTTCTTTTTTAAAACACTTTTTCTTTTCTGTTTTTGGTTTTCTAGTTGTTTGCAACCAAGTCTCTATGCATACCATAGAGACTGACCTTTGCTTTGCTATACAACACCAACTGGCCTCAACTACCTTACAGAGCAGGCTGGCCCTCTAGGCTTCCTTTAAGAAGCTCTGCTTAACTGTTTTGCATTTGTTTGAAGTTGTTGTCTGTTTGTTTTTAGTATAACAATGTATTCAAGCTATTGGTCCACATAAAAACTGTATTTTTTTTTCTCCTTTGGAGATGAAGCTTGATTATATAAGCCAAGCTCTTGACTTTACAGGCATGCATCACGTATTTGTAAAATCACACTCATTTACGTATATATCCGTGTTGCAGGGGCCAGGGAAAGACTTGGTCAGATCTCTCCCTCTACCACATAGCTTCTGGAGCTCTTCAGTCTTGATGGCAAGTGCTTTTATGAGCCCAGATCTGTAGCATTTTTGAGAGCTAAAAATATTTCACTATCACAAAGTATGCCATATTAAGTAATTCAGACCATAGCGATGAGTAGCTAGGTATTATGTGATTTTCTCTAAGTAAAAACATAAAATTTAGCAAAGTTTAAATTTATGCCATTTTTAAATTCTAAGACAATATAGCTAGATTTGGTAGGTCATATGGGAGGGCAAGATTTTATTTATTTATTTATTTATTTATTTATTTAGATTTTCTTGAGACAGGGTTTCTTTGTAAAACAACCCAAGTTGTATTGGAACTCGCTCTGTAGACTAGGGTGGCCTCCAACTCACAAAGAATGATCTGTTTCTGTCTCCTGAGTTCTGGGATTAAAGTCATGTCCCACCATGCCTAGCTATTATTTATTTTTTTAAAATATTTATTTTTTGTATTTTTAATGTGTACTGCCGTCGTATGCATGCAGTGCACATGGAGGCCAGAAGAGGACATAGATTCTTCAGAACTGGAGTTAGAAACAATGGTTAGCTTCCTTCTTAGTGTTGAGTATTGAACCTGTGTCCTCCTGGATCACCACCTCTGGGGGGCAATATTTTAAAAGGTTTTGGTACTCTCTTTCAAATTAGATCTTCCACTTTGGTTGTGACTGATAAAGTGTCCATAATTATCTGGGGAACAAAAGGTAAAGGATAGGACTGAAGAGGTAGCTTAGCATTCAGGAGTACAGACTCCTTCCATAGAGGAGCTAAGTTCACTTTCTATTACCTATAAGCCCCTCAAGTCAGGCAAGTGGCCAGGTCCCATTCCCGAGGACCTCCAACCACCAGAACATTCTAAAGGCCACAGCGTTCTGACCCAGTCCCTCGAGGTGCAGGTAGCCAAGCTCTGTCTAAGTTCAAGGCTTGAACTCCCACAGATCTCCATCCTGGAAATCTCTGCCCCCAAGAAAATCTATATAAAGCCTGCCTCTCTCTCAGTTATTTGCTGATTCGCTACAGAGAAGAGGCAGCCACCCTCTTGTGTCTTTCCCAATAAATCTCTGGTGTGAGGTTTGTTGTGCCATGTGACTTTATAATATTCTTTGACTCCTGACAGGCAGGAAACCTTTTACCTTAGAGCTTACAGTACCCACATAAGGTGACTCACAATTAGCTGTAACTTTAGCTTCAAGAGACCCAGCACCTTCGCTGGCCTCCGTGGTGAGTGTTAATGCATATCTGAGTGCATGCATGCTGACGCCAGAGGCCAGCTTCCAGCGTCACTCCTCAGGAACTGTACACCTTACTGAGTGAGACAAGCTCACTTACAGGGACCTGAGGCTCGATGGCTAGGTTAGGCTGGCTGGCTGGTGGACGCTAGGGAGTCACTGGGATTGCAGTGGGTGTGGGGATTGAACTCAGTCGTCCTGCTGGCATGGCGCTTGCCTACTTTAACACTGTAAATTTCTTCAGATCCTACTCATTAATCTATGAGGAAAATGCTTCTCAGGTGTCTCAGGTGACCCAGCTCCAACTGTGAAGAACAGATCAGAGTACACGAAGCTCCTCGGCACATGGAGCTGAGACTAAAATATGGTCATCCACAGCTACGTAGCTTAACCTGACTAACAAGGCATTAAACCCATTGTTGGGAAAGCATTCAGTCATTCATTTTACACCCCCAGCTCTCCAGAAAGAACAAACTGGAACAAATTTCTCCTCACTACAGGAAAATCCACAAAACTAGGCTCAGTGTGGAAGACCAGGATCAGGTAGATATGTTAGGGCAACTGCTGCTGCCTTCCCATGAGTTTCCACATCAAAGGAAAACTTTAGTGAAATAACAATTTTAAGACCATGTCTAGGGACTGGACAGATAACTCAGAGGCTAAGAATATGTACCATTTTTATAGAACACTCAAATTCAATTCCTGGCTCACAACCACCTGTAACTCCTGTTCCAGTGGGTCTGATGTCTTCTCTAGCCTCTGCAGGCAACTGAACTCATATGCATATACTTATGCACAGGCATACATGCACACATATAATTAAAAGGTACAAAGTTAGAGGATCTGGGGAGATAGTGGGTAAAGTGCTTGCCATGCATCATGAGGACTGAGTCCAACCCTCAGCACATGTGATCCCAATGCTGGGCAGGCAGAGCTAAGCTAGTCAGCAAGACTCGGCTCCCTGTCTCACTAAACAGGGTGGACAGTTCTGAGGAACGACACTTGAAGATGACCTCTGGTTTCCATATTCGCATATCCACACACTCACAGAGGGAAAAGTGATACTACTCTAGAGTAATTATAAAAGTCTTATACTGTAGTTGGTACATGCCTTTAATTCCAGTACTCTAGAGGCAGAGGCAGAATGATCTCTGTGAGTTTAAGGCCAACCTGGTCAAGAGAGTGAAAGCCTATACAGAGAAACCTTGTCTCCAAAAACAAAAAGGGGTGGGGGGAGAAAGTCTTTCTGTAAATTTGTAATAACAAAAAAACTAAACAACTTCAGAGAAAACATAAAGCCACACTAAGTAGAGAAACAAAGTCTACAATACATGAAGGTTGAAGTTTTTCTGCCAAAAAAAAGTATAGTATAGAGTTGGCACACACTTATAACCCTAGCACTTGACACTTGAGGCCAGCCTGGGCTACACAATAGATCCCACCTGAAAAAACTATGGTGGAAGCCCTTTGCTAGCTAATGTCCTAGGGAAGCAGCAGACTTTACTTCTCCACTGAGTAGTTTCAGAGCACTTGAATATTTTATGTCACCTAGTGGCACCTCTTTGTATCATTTTGTTAGAAATCTGTGGGTGCTGGAGAGATGGCTCAGCGGTTAAGAGGACCGTCTGCTCTTCCAGAGGACCCGGGTTCGATTCCCAGCATCCACATGGCAGCTAACAACTGTCTGTAGTTCCAGTTCCAGGCAAACACCAAGTCAAATAAATAAATAAATAAAGTTTAAAAAAAGGAAAGAAAAAAAATCATCAAAAAATTATTTTAAAAAAAAAAAGAAATCTGTGACAGAGCTTCTATAATACTGCATTCATAGCTGGCATTTTAATAGTATTCAAGATTCAGCCTTTTAGTCAATAAAATTGAGCGTATATTCTGTGCAAACACATTGTTCAAGCATTGTGGGTCCAGAAGTAAACAGGGCAGTTTCTTAGGGAATGAGACAGAAAAATAGCATACAAATAAACAGACAGGCAAACGAAATAGGGACTTTGAAGAATACCAGCCACAAACAGAAGGGGTTGTATCAGGGGAGAACACGTGAGGGAAAACAACAACACAACTCATGGCCTTCCTGGACAATCCAGTATCCCACCTGCCTCCTTGACACTTAGCCTGGGGGACTCATGGCCTTCCTGGACAATCCAGTATCCCACCTGCCTCCTTGACACTTAGCCTGGGGGACTCATGGCCTTCCTTGACAATCCAGTATCCTACCTGCCTCCTTGACACTTAGCCTGGGGGACTCATGGCCTTCCTTGACAGTCCAGTATCCCACTTGCCTCCTTGACACTTAGCCTAGGGGTACAGAGGACTTCTTTTCTAGCAGCACTCCTATTGGGAGAGATGGCTTCCTTAACCTAACATGTTAGGAACAACCTATTTCTGGAGAGGCCTACCCCTACCCCCAGAAATGCCACTGCACCTCTGTATAGGACATTGTGAGGCCCATTCCCAGCCTGACACACACACACACAATACATATATATTGAGGCTTGGCTTTCAAAATCCTGATAGCAGTTCTTGGTCTGGCCAAGAGCACCCCCAACCAAGTGTTACTAAATCTTGCTGCCTGCCCTTTAGTCACATGTGAAGAGACTTACAGCTGGCTGACTTACAGCTCCCAGCCTTGTTGTATTCTGTGTATAGAAATGGGTTGGTTTTTGAGCTCCTTCAAAGCAGGATATGTACCCTTTGATTTTGTCCAGAGGTTTATACATGCTAAACCTTCAACAAATGTTTCTTGGGTGGGATTTCAAATTTTATAGAATATAATTTTAGTTGACACAATGTGAAAATTATTTAAGCATAAAATTATTCTGGATGCATATTTTAAAATAATTCATAGGTGTCATGTACCTGTGGTAATCAAAATGCAAAGATGTTTTGTTGAGAGATTAGCAGTGTCACTCATTGAGCAGGAAGTTCTATCTAGGAAGAAATGTTCCTTTCTTGTCGTGGTGAATGCAGACTGACTAAAAGAGGCAAACATTTCCTTTTCTTGGTACAGTTACTCAGTTATAATTGTATACAACCAGATACTACAAAGATGGCACAATTAACAACAAACCATGTTTAACAGTAAAATGTCAATGAAATTGAATAGAGAAGTCCAAAAATCTAGATCTGTGTAGTGATTTATTAAGGGCTTCTTTTGCAGAGCTGACCCCCACAGGTACCTGTAAGAATGGAGCAGACTGTGGTTTTTCCTGCTCCATTGTGTCCCAGGAGAACAGTGATCTGCCCCTTGTACAAGTTCATGCTCAGATTCTTGACTGCTATGCATTTACTTCTTCCCCTATAAAACACCTGTCGGAAAGTCAGAGTGTGACTGATGGGGTAATAGCACACAGAGGCATTTCTGAAGAGTATAGCAAGATGATATCCATATCAACTTCCTTTCAAAGTTCATCAAGCAGGGAGACGGATGGAGAGATGGTGCAGCGGTTAAGAGCACTGGCTGTTTCTCTAGCTGCCCTGTGTTCTACTCCCAACAACCTTACGGTGGCATGGTAACTTACAACCATCTATAATGCCCCCTTCTGGTCTGTAGCAAGCATTCATATACACAAAATAAACCAACGAACCAACCAAGTAACAAATAAATAAATAAATAAAACAAACAAACAAACAAACAAATAAACCTTCCCCCAAAAAATACAAGGAAGGAAACAAAAATCATCTATGGTGCCACACCAGAGACAGAAATTATATTCTAGTGTCTTATGTAGACTATTTCTGTCCCATCTAATAGCATTTGGGCTGAACTTTGGGTATGGAATGCAAACACTGTTGCTGGTTGGGACTTAGATGTCATTTTTCACATGTCACATGTGCCTGGAACAGGGTATTACAGAAGGAACTGGCACACCGCCCCCGACCTGTTTGATCTCTATTGTTTTGAAGCAAGTGTGACAGACCCCTTCTCTGACTTCTGTGCTATGTGGCCAGATTTTGAGCAAGAATATTGGTTAGTCCACTGAGAGGAAGTAGAGGGAAGTAAGGGAGAAGAGAAAGAAAAGGAATGCCAAAGGAGACATTCTAAACCACTCCTTGACCACAAATGAGCTACTTACTGCAGCCATCTTGTAATCATGAACGCTCATAGTATGGATGGTCAGAGAAAAGCAATTATTACATGTCTCTCAGTCAGAAAGAGCTGTAAGCTGGCTCTGCAGATCAGCTGAAATCACATAGAACCAACCATCTGCCCCAAGACTGCTTATTACAAAGAGAGAGCTAGAGCTAGGAGGGAGAGTGAGAGAACAAGAGAGAATCCCCATAGGAATTAAGGAGACTCCTAATTACTGTTACAGAGGAGCTGGCCACACAGCACAAGTGTCCAGGGCTTGGGGAATGATCCAATTGATCCCCCAGGTAGAAGGAAACACAAGGCTGAGTGGTTGGTTTGGTTTTTTTTTTTTTTTTTTAAGACAATTTCAACTATATATTTCTGACTGGCCTAGAACTTCCTCTATAGACCAAGCACACCTCAAATTTATGAGATCAATGTACCTCTGCCTATTAAGCACTGGGATTAAAGGATTGTGCCACCACACTCAGCTGAGTTAAGCGTTTTAAGGTAACAATGCCAAAGAAGTAGAGAAGGTCTCACTGATTTATTTTATAGTTGAAAACCAGAGATTTAAGGCAACCATACTCTGTAGACACTGTAAGCAACTGAGATTATACAGTGTTGCAGAAATCCTTAGGAAACAGGGCTCTGCTTAGAGCAAGTCTCTATAAGCCCTACATAAGGATAATTGCCTTTTCCTACATTTGAAAGCTAACAGTGAGATCTGAATTACATTTTGATTTGGTGAATATGTCATTCTCCAAATGGCTGCATTCTGGCCTATCATTTTGGCCTGGAGATTGAGAGGACACTGTTTCCCGAAAAACTCAGATCAACAGACCTTTCATTTAACTTCATGATGTGAAACAGGGCATATCAAGCCATGTTTCTAATTTTTGAGAGTAAGATCACATAGGAAATTATAGCTCTTGATTCTAAAGAGTGGCCTAAAAGCACTGTTAGAATAAAACAGTCTTAAAGGGGTTGTTTCTCAAGTCCCTTTGAGGAGGTTTGAAAGCCAATACCTTATACAGATGTTGGATTTCAACTGCTTTCGTCTGATCATCTGGCTCGTCCTGCATGAACTCTCTTCTTGAATGCTTCTCAGGATCCCCAATGTCCAGAAGTGGTGGTATTACTGGAGCAGGCTTCTTGAACCAGCATAGGCACTGCATGAGAAGTCAACTTATGCACTATTTATGTGGTTTTCCTCTTATGGAAGATAAATTTTGGCAAGTTAGATGTTTGCCCCATAGGCAGTTACTTGTTGAATCAAATATTTAATGGCACCTGGAGAAGTTAATCAGCTCACTGATGGATTCATTACAGGTCAACTGCATTTTAGCCTATAATCCCCAGCTCTAAGTGAGGATCTAAAGAAGTGACCTTATCTCCAGTCTCTGACTGTCCTTGGAAAGCTGCCTTACCACCAGCCATGTTCTCGGGGGTGAGACCTGGATGGAATGTTGGTGTTGCAGTGTACCTGTTTCTCTATATGCCAAGGAAGGCAGAGCACATGCCACAGAGGTCCTTGGCCCTGGGAATATCACCACAGGCCACTCTAAGAGGCACAAAAGGCTCATATTTGTAAGAACAAACTTAGTCTAAGAACTTCTGGCATTGTGACACTGCAGTGATTACACGGGTGTCAAAGGGCCCTCTACCAATGCAGCTCAATGGAGAAAGGGCATGTGAAAACTCTAATGTTGGGGAATGAGTTCTGTGGGATAATGAAGGGCCTGGTATTCGGCAGGCATATCCAGGAATCTGAAGGCACTGCCAGACACACTGTTATGGTGTCATCCTCCCTGTCTCCTCCCTCCTGTGCATGAGTCCACTGCATCAGCTGTGGGGCCAGTTCAGAGAAACTGAGACTCTCAGTTAATTATGTTCCACTTCCAGCCACAGGCTGAGAGGTAGGAGGCGAATCCAAGGTGACGACTTACTGGTGTTTGGGGGCTTAATTAGTACATCATTGGGAGAGGAGGGAACACAGATGACAAACAGAAAAATCTTAACATACGTCTCTAAAATAGAATCAAAACTTACCTTGGCCAAGAAGTACTGAGGCTTATGCATTCCCAACTTTCCTGAGAAGAAAGAGTCCACCAAAAAGGCTATCAGACAGTACAGGATCGAGTCCAGCAGGAGCATCAGCAGCACCTGAATGAAGCTAAAGTCTCCTCCGATACTGCCTATGTTCCTCCACTGGATGCCTGTGCCTGTTACAAGGAAGAAGGAGTTCAGTCTACATGACTCAGTAGGCCTAGCAGAGACTGGGGCCTGGGGATTCCTGGGATGCTGCTCATCATCCCACCGGAAAAGCACTTTCAGAAGTTGGGTTCTGACGTTAGCAGCAGCAGCAACATCAACTTACCAAGAGGCGGGAAGGCATCCATTGTTCCTCAATGTCTTTAAACCTGGGCCACTGCTAAGAGTGTGATCCCCACCCTGGGGTGAGAAGTCCTTCCCCCTGCAGTTAATCTTCACGGAAATGTCCTCGTGAATATATCCAAAGACATCTCTCAGCTGATGACAGCTCTAATACAGTTTATAAATATACTAACCATCTCAGCGATTTTTAAAATACCTATTGAAATAGTAGTAGGAATAGGACCTATGACCTTGCATACAATAGGCAAGCACTTTGCCATTAAACTATACCCCCAGCCCTCCCTTTCTGTCTTACGGACAATGCCTCTAAGTTTCCCAGGCTGACAATGACTCCTCACTCCTCCTGCCTCAGCCTCTAGAGCAGCTGGGATTATGTCACCATGCCCAATTAATGGAGAAGTTTTTGATTTCTGCTTTTCATTCATTTATTTGTTTGTATGTATGTGGTGTGTGTGTGCATGTGTAGCATGTGTGGAGGCCAGGGAAAGGGAGGAACTCAGGCCTCTCCATCTGCCATATAGGTTCTGAGGACCAGACTCTGTTCAGTGGGTTTGAAGGGAAGAAGCTTTAACCACTAAGCTATCTCAACGTCCTTTTATGGTTTCATTTTATCTTCACTTTAGATTTATTAGTATTTTTTAAAAAGAAATGCAGTGGGGCTGAAGAGATGGTTCAGCAGTTAAGAGCACTGGCTGCTTTTCCAGAGGACCCAGGTTTGAGTCTCAGCACCTATATGTTTATGATCCTTCTGACTGTCCCTTTCCCCATAAAGTGACAAGTGTTTTTGATTCACTATTTTAAATTACAAGAGCAAATTTCTAATGGCATGAATGAGTTCCTTAAACATTCTGAACATAAGCCTCTTGTTAAATGTATCATAAATGTCTTCTCTTATTTTAACATGTCTTTTCCTTTTCTCATATATCTTAATTTCTTTTATATACTTTTATTTTATTGAAATAAAAAATTTTAAATTTATTTTACATACTGATAGCAGTTTTTCCTCTTTCTTCTCCTTCTGGTGTCCTCCCCTACCCATCTACCCTCTCCTCTTACACTCTTCCTCTGTCTCCCTTTAGAAACGGGGCAGGGCTCCCATGAGCTTGAATAAAAAGCATGGCACACCAAGTTAAGTCAGGACGGAGCAGGACTGAGCTCTGTCCCTTGCATCAAGGCTGGGCAAAGTAATCCAGCATGGGTAACAGGGGCACAAAAGCCAGGTAAGTTCCAGGGTCAGTCATATCTTAATTTCAATGCTGATATTTTGTTATTTTTTCCCTATTGGACTAACAAAATATAAATTGAAACCTTAAAAACTTTCAAAGCAAATTATTATCCCTAGAATTAGATGAGCATATAATTTCTAATTTTTTTTTCAAACACAGTTACTCTATTGCCAAATTAGCCTGAATGGAACTCCTAGACTTCAGTAATCTTCCAAGTAGCTGGACTCCAGGCCCACACCAACATGTTTGTCTCCAGTTTCCATCTTTCCTATGCTTTAGTTTCTCTTCCCATATTATAGCTATACAGTATTTTGTTTGTTTGTTTATGTTTTTGGTTTTTTTGAGGCAGGACTATCCTGGAACTCACTGGGCCACACCTCTCAAACTCAGAGATCTGCCTCCCAAGCTTTGGGATTAAAGACATATGACACAACCACCTGGTTCATGCTATAAAGTTTATAAAGCACATTATATATCTCTTTAGCACCCCACAAAGTACCTATTATAATGTAATGAAATGAATATGTCAATAATGTGTATTTGGAAGCAGAGGACAATCTTGCCCAGCTCAAAGCATGTAGGTAGCCTAAACAGAGTTTGAGAAAGATAAATCTTACCTTCTGCTTCAAACAGAGAGATAAATCGGACTCCTATTGCCATGGCAACATTTGAGAAGAGGCAAAAGGCTATCTTTTGGACATAGGTCCTCTGGTGATAACTGAAAGTGATGTACAGGTAGGGGAGGTACGTGAAGAAGAAGACGATGCCGCCTATCACAGCTCCTACATGTGCTGCGGATTCAGAGGAAAAGATGAAGCATTTCGTCAGTAGCATCAAAGTTACTATGATATAAACTTTGTTTCCCTGTCATGAAAGAAAGTGTCTCTGTGATTGTCTAGCATTTCAGAAAGGAAGCAATTTCTTCTTATATTTGCATTCTTACTAGTGAAAGATAAAAACATTACTTAAAAAAAAAAAAGTAGCTGGGGATGGTGGTGCACACCTTTAATGCCAGCACTTGGCAGACAGAAGCAGGTGGATCTCTAAATCAAGGCCATCCTGCTCTACATAGTGAGTTCCAGGTTAGCCAGGGCAACACGATGACAGATATCTGTACCTTTATGTAAGGATGTGTTTTTTCAAAAAAGAAAAATGTTTGGCCTTGAATTTAGGGCAATTGTGTTGTCTCAGCATTGCAAGTACTGGAATTATAAGCTTACATCACCACTTCTTGTTATTGTTGTTAGTGCATGGTCTCTCTTTTATGTAGCGCTGGCTGTTCTGGAACTCACTCTGCAGACCAGATTGACTTTGAACTCACATAGATGTCTGTCTCTGCCTCCTGAGTGCTGGCATTAAAAGTGTGCACCACTACTTTCCTGAAGGTAACTTTCTTTTTTTTTTTTAAATAAACATTCTTTAAAGATTTATTTATTTATTATGTATACAATATGCAGTAAGTGGGTACCAGATGTCATCATAGATGGCTGTGAGCTACCATGTGGTTGCTAGGAATTGAACTCAGGACCTCTGGAAGAACAGTCAGTGCTCTTAACCTCTCCAGTCTCTGATGGTAACTTTCATGTACAAAAGTTTTATATTTTTCTGAAATTCAACCATCTATTGTCACTTGATCAGCTGTACTTTTGGTGTACCAAGAAGTCACCACATAACACAAAACCATGAAGATTTTTCTTTTATTTCTTAAAAAATATTTCTTTTTTTTCTCAAAATTCTATACTTATATTTAATGTATTTCAATCATATCAACCACCCCAAATCCATCTGTCCAGCTTTTGCTGGGACACCCTCAGCTCATGCCCCTCTTGGCATTGTATCTTCTTTTATCTCTTATATTTTGTTGTGCATGTGTATGTTCATGTAACTTTATATGTTTGCACGTAGAGCCAGAGTTGACAGTGGGTATCTTATGTAACCATTCTCTTCTTCTGGTTTTCTTGGTTAAGGGTTTCTCACAGCACCTGGATCAAACCACAGTGATCCTTCTGCCTCTGTTCCCTCAGAGTCAGGACAGGAATGAACTGTACTCAGTTTTTGTCATGTAGGTCCTGAGGAGCTGACCTGAGGTCCTTATGCTCACATGGCAAGCCTTCATTGAACCATCACCCCAGCTCCCTGCGTGTTCTTTTAATATAGTTTACCATTTACATTCAGATTTATAATCCAATTTGAGTCCATTTTGTATATGTGATGCAGATCTCCATGTACATTTTTTTGAAGACAGATCTCCAGTTGTTCCAGTATGATTTGTTGAAAAGACACCATTGTCAAAAACCAGTTGATCATCAGTGTTAGGCAATGGCATCTATTTCTGCTTCCTTTGTCACTTGCCCTTAGTATTGCCTCTTCTGATTATGATTTGTGTTTCTGAATTCACTGGTCACCTTTTATTTCTAAATATCTTCTTATTTATTGTATTTGACCAAAGTTACTTTTAAGGTATCAACTTTGACTACTCTTTCGTTTGTTTGTTTGTTTGTTTGTTCGTTTGCTTGCTTGCTTTTGGTGACCGTGTTTATATCCTGGAAGTCTCTCTGTAGACCAGGATGCCTCAAACTCTCAGGGATCTGCCCTCCCCTGCCTCCTGAGTGCTGGGATTGAAGGCCTGTGCCTCCACCAGGCTCAACCTTGAGCACTCTTTGAGCCTCAGTTGCAGGCATTATTGCAGGCAATGTTCTTTCTAAGTTCCCTGACTTGACAACACTCCCTTACCCCACCCCCACCCTGTGCTTGCTATAACACTATGGAGGGGGATGGGATTTAAAGTTTGAATCTTTTTTCATCTCGGTACAGTCAGTATTTTCCAGGAGTCACATATTAGAGCATGCTATCTGATGTAAAACATACACAAATATGAATTGCATCACATTCTTCTTTCCTAGTTCTTGTAAATCCTGTCTTTTGAGGGGCAACCCTAAGCTCATTTTCTTTAAGAGTTTTTACCTTTATAGGGTAACTCCCACTTCAATTTTCCTATGCTCGGATTTGACTCTACCTCCTATCATTTCTATCATTTATGATTCATCAATTCATGTATAAATAGTTAGATGTAAGCCCTTCCACAGGACCAAATCCACAGAAGTCTTTGTGATATCTTAGAAACCACTTTACTATTATGCCTCAACTTCACATTCATGATCTGGGGAAATCTTCTACCTGAAATGCCTTACCCTTCTATCTTCTTCTAAACTGAGCTTTACTGGGGCTGGAGAGATGGCCCAGGTGTTAGGAGTGGACACCACTCTTCCAGAGGACCTTAGTTTGGTTCCCAGCACCCACGTCAGGTGGCTCACAACTGCCTGTAACTTCAGCTTCAGGGAATCCAAGGTTCTCTTCTTGCCTCCAGAGCACTAGGATATACATGGCATACACAGAGAGACACATATAAATTAAAATAAAAATTAACAAACTGAGATTTATTATCTATCTTGATTTGAGATTATTTTAAGGACCTAAATATAACAAAAAAAAATGGACATTTCATGTGTTTTAACAAGCCTTTAGCAGGGAGTAAAATTTTTGCACTGCTGAAATAACCATAAAACTGAAAACTTGGCTGTGGAGGAATAACATTAAATGCCCTTAGTAATGGGAATGGCAATGCTTTCAGAAAAACAGTCTTTAACGTCTTTCAACAGAAAATGACTCCAGTACTCACCTCTTTGAAAGAATGTGCTCATCATGAAGGCAAAGAAAATTGTGGCAATGGCAAAACACATTAGAAACATAAATATCAAGCCAGGGTTACTATTCCTGAACACAGCCACACTGTTTACCTACAAAACAACCACAGATTGAAGAAAGAATGGAGTACCTATAAAACACTATAGAAAACATTTTTTATTTAGAATTATACATACAGTTTTTAAAGCAGACATCTGATCTGCCATCTGTTATTATTTATAGGTTATGCTATAATTATTTTTTAGGAAAAAAAAACAAGTTTGGATTCAATTTTGACCTAATGTGGGTTTTTTTTCCTTTGGGGAGTGGTTGTCTTGGGTATTGAGTTAAGGGCCTTAAATACACTAGGCATGTGTTCCACCACTGGCCTACAGCCCAGCATAGGTTCAGTCACTTGTCACATCGTCATTATGACACGCATTGGTGCTCCTCTTGTTACCTCGTGTCTTCTGTTTTAATGACTTCTGGCTATTTCCTTTGTTTGAAGTATTTTCCTAATGAGTCTGGGTTTTCCTTCCTCCTTTCACCACACTAATACAGTTTAGAAGGTAAGCTTTTATATATCCAAGCAGTGGTTATTGAAGCAGGCAGGAAAATGTTAATATCAAACATCATTGGCAGTATTAAAGAAAAACATAACATGGAAGTAAAATAATGTCTTACGGTAACTTTTCAACTACTGTACAGTATAAAATCTATCCTTTAAAGTTTGTAAAAATGCATTTGTGATCCTCAAGTTCCTAAATACTAGATTAGGTATGATAGCAGAAGACTGAAATCCGAGCACTTTAGGTTAAGGAGTAATACAAATTCAAGGTCATCCTGGCCTATACAGTAAATTCTAGGCCAGCCAGGGATCCATAATGAGTCTCTGTGTCAAAAAGAAAAAGGAGGGGGAGAAAGTATGTTATAAATATTTGTCTTTTTTATTGGTTTAATAAAAAGCTGATTGGCCAGAAGCAGATAAGAAGTGTGGGTGGGGCTATTAGACTAAGAAAACTCTATGAATATTTTAGAGCAAAGCAAAGATGCTATAGAGATGTCACAGACAGACGTTAAAAAAAAACTTAAAATATTGCTCTGAGAAAAGGTATCTAGCCACATGGCTAAACAAGATAAGTTAATTTAAGAATAAAGACTTACCTAGCAATATGTCTAGGCCCTAGGTCAATCAGCGTAAGATTGATATAAGTGTCTGTGTATTTGTAGGAGACTTCGAGACTGCCAGTCTGCGGGTCTGGACCACAGGCCAGACAAGCCAAAAACATAACACAATATTCCAGAATTTCAGTAAATACCACTGAATATTCATCAGATCTTTCCCAAATAACTGTATCACCCATACCACATCACATCAGGTTCTTTCCTATACATTCCATAGCTTGTCATATTCTAAGAAAAAAACATACCTTTGTGCAAAAAAGAATGGTCATAATAAAAACAGCAATTGAAACAGAAATGAAGTACGTAATGAACCAAGCAACCCAGTGCAGCCAGCTCTCCAACCCCATCATACACATATATTCCTAAAAAAAGGAGAAAGAGCCAAGTGTTAGAGTCTCACTGCTAGTCTTGGGCACAGCCTAGGAGGTGAGTTAGGATGACAGGTTGTGTGGACTGGGAAGAGACAGGTACTGGGGCTGGTGGAGACTGATGCAGTTAGAGGGCAAGAGGAAAAAACAGGGAGTGGTGCCTGGTTTAATTAAGGCAGAGTAAGCGCTGCATAAACTAATTCTAAAGTTAAAAACAACTGCTGGAAGAATTTCAAAGTAGGACACATATAGTAGTCTATGCCTATAATTCCAACATTTTGGAGACAGAGGCAGCAAAATCTGTCAGAAGCACAAGGCCAGTAGTCTACAGTGGGTGTGTCAGGCCAGTCAGGTTCTATATTGGAGTTTCTTGTCAGGGCCATTAACTTATAGAAGACATTCGATAAACAAACAAATGAACCAACACTATGTTTACCATTGGAGTTTTAGGCAGGTGCCATCATGTGTAACTTCTACAGTGTTAAGTTCATCTGAAAAGAAGATTCTAGTACAAACAACAAAAACATGTCTGAAGTGTAGACATTTTATGCCCACCAGCTTCTACACAAATCATTGTTGAAGTAAAAAATAAAGAAGGTTGAATTTCATCGCACAAGTGAAAACTAAAGGGGTATCCTAGGCACATGTCAGAAGCTCCCGGTTTCCTGGAGTTTTTCAGTGAGTCTAAAGTTGGATAGAGTATCTGCCCGTCAGCCATTGTCCCACTGTCATCCATCTCATAGTCAGCCTCAAGAAACACCTCATTCAGTTTGCCTCTTCTAAGTGACCACACAAGACAAAGCAACCCGGAGAAAACATCTCTCTAGCCACAGATATCATCAATGAGGCCAAGAAAAGCCACAAAAGATTTTAATATGCAATCATAAAAATTAATAAAAAAGAAAAAAAACTGGGGCTGGAGAGATGGTTCAGTGGTTAAAAGCATGAGCTACTCTTCCAGAGTTCCTGAGTTCAATTCCCAGCATCCACATTGTGGGTCAACCATCTGTAACTGTAATACCATGGAATCCAGTGTCCTGTCCTGTGTGCAGATGGACATGCAGATGAAAACATCCTACACATAAAATACACAAACTGAAAAAGTATTTTAAAGAGAGAAAAAATTAAAGTGAGGATATTTTAACCAGGTGTACCTCTAGTGCTGGCTAAAGGGAGGCTGAAGCAAATGGAGCATGAGTTCATGGTCACTGTTGGCTACAGAATGAGACCATGACTGAGAACTAAAACCTAAGTAATACAAGATATTTTTTAAGGAAGAAGGTGAGAAAAGAATTGATAGAGGTTATGTAATCAAAGAGCACAGGAAATAAAAATTGAAACTAGTTTCAGGACCCACTCAGAAGGAACAAACCCTGCCTTAGGTTGTATTTTTCTAGAAGAAGCTTCTCAACCATCCTCCCACAAAGTGAGAGTGAGTTTGCTGTGGATAAATCCCCTCTGTGTGAACATTTTCTGAACACCTGCCCTGTTAGTGATAGTGTGCTAACTAACCTGTCAGCATACTGGGCTGGGCAATCTGAGGGTGCAGACATGTTTAACAACAGAAAGCAAGATAAAAATACAAAAGCACTTCTTATCTCAGGTTCACCTGACAGGCTGGTGAATCTGCCTGCCTGCTTGGGTCTCAGTCCCACTCTGGACATTTCATTAGCAACCACTCTGTAGCCCTGTACTTCCCATCTGAGTAGACGTACCTTCAGTTTCCTCTCCTTTTCCAGTAAAATGGAACTGATGATTATGAGCTCCACACTAATGAAGCTGAGCATGAGGAGCAGAGGGAACTTGTTCTGAAGGATCACCAAGAATGGGTCCCGGATATGGGGCCCAAATGGGAATCTCTGCAGCACTACCTGAAGATTCTTGAACATGTTCAATGTTGCATTGGGAGCATGATGCCACATGATGACTTTGTCTATTGCATGCTGTATTGCCAGGAAGCCTTCTTTGTTGTATCCTACAAGAAACCAGAATATCGAGCATAAGAAAGTAAAGGCTGAAGATTGAAAGGACTGAAAATTCAGGTGGATCCTGGCTAGTCAGAAGACAGACAACAGCCAGAAGGTATTCTTAGAGGCCTCACGATACAACAGAGGTCAGAAAGCAGCCACTTTGGAGAGCCATGGAAATGAAGCAATGATCAGAAAATGAGTTCTGGCAAGAAAACAAAAAAGCAAGTTCTATACAAGAATTTTCTCTCTTCTGTGGATAGAACACCTGCTCTGTAGTTTTGATTATACAGTAAATACAAGACAGTTAACTCAAAGCACTTGATAAACACAGACTTCCTGCTTGTGCTGTGACTACTGTCACGGTTTGTGCAGGTTCAGGGAAACTGGGTGCCAGGTAGGGATGTCTGCACTGTTAGATACAGTTACATCCCGTTCCATGACAGAAAGCAGACACTGAGAAAAACTCTTCTCTACTCTTACTGCCAAGTTCCAGAGCAGAAAGTCAGCAGTGTTTCATGCAGAGAAAGATTATGGTGTCTGGGAGTTACAATTCAGCTTCAGGCTACATGTTATGCCTTATGACATAGGAGTGCCTAGGAATCTCGACTTCTGACTTTATGTTATCTGCTTATCCTGTGCAAACAGTGAGAAGAAGGGCACTTTCTCAGGGTATGATTCTAGAGTGGGAGACAAAAGCTTGGGACAGCCAGCTAAGACCATGAGATCTGGAAAAAGAGGCAGCTAGTATTCTCCAGCTAGTTGTGGGTGGTCAAGAGAGACCTAAAGATCCAGAAAGAGCATGTAAATTCAAATGAAGTATTAGCCAATGCAGAGGTCCCACCCCACCCTGCCTGCCCTCCCTGAAGCACCATCAATACTGTCTTTTGAGACAGGGTCTCAGCCACTGGGACTTGGGGTTTGCAAATTAGACTAAGCTGGCCAGTGAACCCAGGGATCAATCTATTTCTACCTCCCAACACTGAGGTTTTAAACATGTGACATTACATCCAGCTTTTTACATGAGTCCTGGAGACTGAACTCAGGTTTTCAGTTTGTGCAGAGGCACTATACCAATTAAACTATCTCTTTAGCCCCAAATTCAGGAATTCTGGAGGCAGAGCCTGGAGATGTCCTTCAAAGCAGGAGCAGAATCTTTAAAACCACGAATGCAGTCAGGCAGGGAGCCCTGCAGCAGTCTAGATGGCTGTCTGTCCCACTTTTATCAAATTAAAGGGAAAATAGATAATACAATAAGTATTTTTAGTGGATAGTGAATGAGGCATGTTAAATACCGATAAATGGAACATAGATGTTGAACAGAATGGGTGTTCAAAACAACATCAGAGACTGAGTGTGACGGCACAGTTTTGTAATCCCAGTACTTGAAAGGTGGTGGCAGGAGCATCAATAATTCAAGGTTATCCTTGGCTTCAAAGTAAGTTTGAAGTCATTTTGGGCTCCATGGGACCCTGACAAGAAAGAAAGAAAGAAAGAAAGAAAGAAAGAAAGAAAGAAAGAAAGAAAGAGAGAGAGAGAGAGAGAGAGAGAGAGAGAGAGAAAGAGAGAGGGAGGGAGGGAGGGAGGGAGGGAGGGAGGGCGGGCGGGCGGAGCAGGCAGACCTGCAGGCAAGCTAAAACAACAGGACAGGAAGAATTTGGAAGGCAGCTCAGTGATGGAACACTTGGCTAGTACATGTGAGATGCTAAGCTCTGGCCCCAGTGCTGTAAAAGTAAATGAACAGCAGCTCAGGGTTAGGGGTATAGTCCAGGAGTAGAGCACTGGCCTCTATTATATGGAAAGCTCTAGGTTTGATCCTCAAAATTGTAGGGTTTGGGGAAGGAGCAGAAAAACAAGAGTGCTGCTTACAGCTGGAAAAGGGAACTCACATAAACACTGCATAGTCACAAAATGTAAATCACGTTTCTTTCATAATAAAGGCTACATCTTCCCTAAGTAACTAGTCATTCTTGTTACACTTACTATGGCCCACTCTGGTCCTGCATGTGTGCTGCCCAAGAAACAGTGAATGTCATGGGTTTTCAACAGGCTACTTGAATGCTACGGGACCAGTTGGCTATGCTCAAGGTACATGCACTGATGTCTGACAAACTCTCTGGCTGAGATCTGGTCCCTAACCACACCATGAGGCAGAGGCTAGTGTGGCAGAAAGCAGAATCTATGAATGTTGTGTTCTCTAGCGTCTGGGATACCTTTCCTGTCAGTCACCTTGGAAGCCATTATACCAAGATGAATTCCCACACAGCATTCCTAACAGTCAACAACACATTTGTTTTAGCAGTACTAGAGACTTGCTAGGCAAGTACCCCCATCCCAATAGTAACTTTCCTAAAGTTAAAAGGAAAGAAAGGGTATAGATATAATTATTTTATAGGAATTTCAACAAATTAAAGAAAGCCTCTTGTGGTGGAATGTTCTCTGTATGCTGTAAATAAAGGAGCTGTTTTGGTCTATGTGGAGCACTGTAGAAGTGGGTGGAGAATCAGAGGACAGACAGGTAGAAGGAGGGTGGAGTTAGTCAATTGCCAACCGACCCCCGAAGAAGAGAGACGTGAGGAATCCAGGTGAGACACAGGCGGGGCCATGTGGCAAACAGATTAATAGAAATGGGTTGATTTAAGATAAAAGAGCTAGCTAGTAATGTGCTTGAGACATGAGCCAAACAGTATAAAGTTAATATAAGTGTCAGATTCATTTCTTTGGGGGACAAAAGACGCCACAGGCCAGGTACAAATTCCCGAGCCCAAAGGGTCAGGAAACCTTCTACAGCAGCCTCTTAAGTTGTAGTTTGCAGAGAACAGTAGCAAACATATTTTTAAAAGCAAAACATTACAAATATAGAAATTCACACCCCTTGTTCTTGTAAAATGCTGTCATTTTTTTAAGCAACTCAACATCAAATAAACAATCAAAATACATACCTGCTGTTTTACCTTATACTGGAATATAAGCATTTTATTGAATGCCACATTTTCCAAAGGCAGCTCCTTGAACCTCTACTGAAATGCTAATCTTAGGCAAGCATTCAGTTAGCAAAACAGTATTATAAACAGTATCACAAATATGTGGTACAGGGCAAATGTGTCTGTGCTCACGGTAATGTTACAGGCTTCAGAGTTTCCTCACCAGGTTTTCCCCCATCAGCATTTGCAAATTCCCGGGGTTCTTGGCTTAGATTAGGAGGGTAAAGAAAGGCTGTGCACCAGCCTTCTATTTCCTCTTCAGAAAATAAAAGTTTCAGTAATGGTACAAAGTTTCTCTGAACATAACTGAAGCGCAAGTCATACTTAACCTATGAAAAACAAGGAGCAAACATTTGGCCATGAGATGCTGGAACTCAGTAATAGTACAGGACAGAGCAAAACTATTTGACTTTAACTCATTAAGACCCACATAGGTGGGTGTCCCTCCTGGAGCCACACAATGGTCTTCCCTGTATTTCTCTGCAAATTATTCCAGTGGCCAACCCGGGAAAAGAGCAATGAACCGTACAATGCTCTGGAACCAGGTAACCTAGACCCCAGTCCCAAATTTCTTACTAAAGTGCTGTCACCCTGGACAGGTTACTTAACCTCACTTAATCATTATGCCTCAGCTCCCTCACAGTGAAAGGGAGGTAATAGTAACAGTCTCTGACCCATTAGCTGCCTGGAAAGTTACACAATGTGGTATCTGACATGTATGTGACATTAACACATGCTTGTAAAATATCGGTTGTTTTTATAAATCACAGTGCAAGTTTTAAAAGTCATATAGCACAAGAGCCACACATAAGTGTTTTACCCATGGAAAAACATAAATCAAATATTCTTGTTTTTTTTTTAAACCATTTTCATCCTAACAACTTTTTTTTTTTAAAGATTTATTTATTTATTATGCATACAGTTTTACAGAAGAGGGCACCAGACCTCATCATAGATGGTTGTAAGCCACCATGTGGTTTTGCTGGGAATTGAACTCAGGTCCTCTGGAAGAACAGTCAGTGCTCTTAACCTCTGAGCCATCTCTCCAGCCCCCAAATATTCTTGTTTAACATTAAACACAAACGGAGCTACCATAGCTGAACTGTACTATCAGTAGTAATGATAATTAACTAATCCAACCAGAAAATTCTTGCTCCCTATTACTCAACTGCTCTGATCGAAGCATTTTACATGCATAAACCTAATAACCAACTCACAATCAAAGCACTAATTTAAACTCGACTACACCAATAACAAAACAGAGATTAGATTCAGAAATGTTGATAATGTTCCCAAAGTTATACAGCTGCTAAACTGCAAAGCGGGAGTTCAAGTTTTTTTAGTCAAGTGGTGGAGTCAGTTTCTGTAATCAACAGTGGAATACATTCCATCCTGTTCTGAGGACAGAGACTTTGCTCAGAACAGATCTCTTTTAAACAGTTTGAAAACAATAACAAAGTGAGCTGGAAGACATGAATTTGGAATAGCCACTCATTTCCTCTGGAATAAGATAACCGAGCTGCCATAGAAGAGAGCTGAGTGGCAGACAGCCTGGTTAGCCCACACTCAGGATACGGTCACTTATAGGGGAGAGTTTCTTACCACAAGTGGCAAAGGTTCATTGCTGCTGTTGAAGCTATGGTCAAAAACAATTCCCACCAGTATGTAGAAAGACTTGGGATCATTAATTATATAGTTTTCAAATAAAGACACTGAAGGAAAGCCTAGAACTACAAAGAGAAAAATCCAGTCAGTGAATAGCTAGGCATGAAAGCAAGTGATGCATGCCATCAACCATGTCCCCCAGGAGACATAAGACCCCAGCATACTTCTCCATTCACTCACTCAGTCATTCATATGAGCACAGAGAGACACACACACACAAGAATCAGGATTAGTTAAAAAGCATGATTTTTAGCCAGGCATGGTGGCACATAACTTTAACCCCAGCAGTCAAGGAGGCAGAGGCAGGTGGATCTCTGAGTTTGAAGCTAGCCTGGTTTACAGAGTGAGCTCCAGGACAGCCAGGGCTACACAGAGAAACCCTGTCTTTTGTTTTGTTGTTATTTTTCAGTTCAGAACTTATAGTACATCTAGCAACTATCTCTGGACATCAAGGAAGTGATGCTGAGGAAGGAAAGATAGATCTTATTCATTAATTATTGTACATGATATGTGAATTTGGGTGCATGTGGAAGTCACAGTCAATGGATTCTCCTCTTCCACCTTTATGTAGGTTTTAAGGATTGAACTTAGCTGCTAGATTTATGTAGTAAGCACCTTTATGCATGGAGCCATGTTGCTGACCATAATAGGAAATATTATTTTATGTATATACATAATTAGAAAAAAGTATAGGAAAATTATACATATTAAAAATGTTTTTCATTCTATTTTAAGGTTATTGTTCTTTTCTTAGCATATTTAGGCTTCTTCATTTATTTTTTTTTCCCACTGGGTGTGGTGGGTACAACCAAACTCCCAGGACTTAGCAGGCAGAGACAGGCAGATAGATCTCTGTGAGTTCAAGGTCAGCCTGGTCTACTTAGTGAGTTCCAGAGCAATCAGGATTACATATTAGACAGACTTTTATCTCAAAAAGGACAAAAAACAAAAAAATGTCAAACAATTTTATAGAGATTCTATGTTAAATTCTTCTGTTTAAAAAACTATATTTTTTATTAATTATTTCAGTGTATTTGATCATACTCATTCCCACTCTTCCCCCAAGGCCTTCCAGATCCACTCTACCTCCCTTTCCAACCCAACGTTATATATATTTTTAACAACCCATTGAATCCAATTTATACTGTCCGTATTCTCCTGACTGTGGCTCAATCCACTGGAGTAAAGTCAGTCTATCAGGGGCCATACGTTTTTTGAGACAGGGTCTGACTGTGTAACTCAGTTGTCCTGGAACTCATTATGTAGACCAGGCTGGCCTCCAACTTGCCTCCACAGTTCTGGGATTAAACATGTGGGCCACTACACAAGACTAGGGGCCACACTTTTAAAGAAAACAGGCTCTCCCTTCCTTAGAACTCATCAGTTGTCCCTAGCTCCTTAGTTGGAATGAGGCTTTTTACCCCTTCCCACTCCAAAATACATTGGTGACTGGCTTAATCTTGTGCAGACACCACAGTTTCTGTGAGTTCATGAGTGCATTGGTCCTGTCATGTGAAGAAGACACAGTTTCAATCCAGTCTTCCCTCACTGACTCTTAGAATTCTCCTCCTGTCTCTTCCAGGTTGGTCCCCTAAACTTGGAAGAGTGATACAGATGTACCATTAAGGGCTGAACATAAGTTTCTTTCTTTTTTTTTTTATCATATTCACACTTAAACTGTGAAAATAATATGCCGTTATAAGAAACAATTATTCTGTTTAAGAATAGTTAAGTTATCATCCTCTTGGATAAACCTCTTTGGTCAAGAAATATCCAAATTTTTAAAACGTAGTTTATTATTTATTTAGTTATTTAATGAACTGAAGAATATGTACTTAGTAATTTATCCATATTTTCTTTTCAGCTGAAGGGTTGATCCAAATAACCTAGTCTACCAACCGTTTCGCATATTTGATCAAACTGTGACACTACAAGACTGTGTTAATAAAGTTAACCTTGAATCAATTCAATTCCATTGTTCCACATGTCTGTTTTTATGCTAATACCAAGCTGATTTTATTACCTTAGCTCTATAGTAGAGCTTGAAATCAGTGATGGTGATGCCTCCAGAAGTTTTTTTATTGAACAGGATCATTTTGGCAATCCTGGGTTGTTTTTCCATATGAAGTTGAGTATTGTTCTTTTGAGGTCTGTGAACAATTGTGTTGGATTTTGCTGGGGATTACACTGAATCTGTAGACTGCTTTGGTAAGACTGCCATTTTTACTATGTTGATCCTACCTATCCAGGAGCATGGGAAGTCTTTCCATTTTCTGACATCTTCAGTGTCTTTCTTCAATAACTTGAAGTTCTTGTCATGAAGGTCTTTCACTTCTTTGGTTAAATTTACCCCAAGATATTTGATGTTATTTGCAGTTATTGTAAAGAGTGATGATTCCCTGATTTCTTTTTCAGCTCTTTCATTATTTGTATATAGGAGGGCTATTGATTTATTTTAGTTAATCTTGTATCCTGCCACATTGCTGAAGGTGCTTATCAGCTGTAGAAGTACCCTGGCAGAATTTTGGGGGTCATTTACATATACTATCATCTGCCAATAGCAATAGTTTGACTTCTCCCTTTCCAATTTGTATATCCTTGATCTCCTTTTGTTGGCTATTGCTCTTTCTAGAACTCTGAGTTCTATATTGAATAGATATGAGGAGAGTAGACAGCCTTGTTTTATTTCTGATTTTTGTAGGATTGCTTTGAATTTCTCTCCATTTATTCTGATGTTGGTTGTCAGCTTGCTGTATATTACCTTTATTATGTTTAGTTATGTTCCTTGTATTCCTAATCTTTCCAAGACCTTTATCATAAAGGGGTGTTGGATTTTGTCAAAGGCTTTTTCAGTGTCTAATGAGACGATTGTGTGGTTCTTTTCTTTCTGTTGTATGGTGGTTGACATTGACAGATTTTTCATATGTTGGGTCATTCCTGTATCTCTGGAAAACTAAAATCCATGGACTCACTGGAAGGGGAAATAGAGAAGATTTAACTAAATTGGGACCATAGTTGAAAGGGAGTAAGGGAAGGTGTGAAGAGAACATGAAGGAATGAGAAGGTTAAGCAACCTTACTCAGTCTTGATACTAGAGGGAGGAGTTGGTCCTACCTCAACTGGATATGCCAGCCTGCACTGACTAACCCTGGGAGTCCTTACCCTCTCTGAGGAATTAACCTCTGAGCCATCTGTCCAGCCCTGCAATTCTTAACCTCTATGCCTCAAACACAAAGGCACCCAAGTTCAAAAAAGAAACCCTACTAAAGATTAAATCACACACAAAATCACACATACCTATAGGAGACTTCAGTATACACTCTTGGCAATAGACCTGTTGTCCAGATAAAAAAATAAACACAGAAATGTTGACACTAAATGATGTTATAAATTAAATGAACCTAACAGATATTTATAGAATATTTCACCTAAACACAAAAGAATATACCTTCTTCTCAACACCTACAATAACTTTCTCCAAAATGACCACATACCTGGACACAAAGCTATTTTCAACAAATACAAGAAAATTGAAATAACATCCTGCATGCTATCTGACAACCATGAATTAAAGCTACCTATCAATAACAACAGAAACAACAAAAAGCTTACAAACTCATGGACACTGAACAACTTACTAATGAAGGAAAACTAGGTCAATACAGAAATTAAGAATAAAAAACTTTCTAGAATTGAATGAAAATGAGTATTAAAAGCTGCAAGAGAAAAGGAAATACATATTGTGGTGATATATTGTATATTTAATAAAACTAGCCTGGAATATCAGAGAACAGAATCACCTACAATCAAGCCATGAAGGTCAAAGAGTGGTGACTCATGCCTTTAATCCCATCACTCAGGAGACAGAGATCTTTCTGTATTTCTGTGAGTTTAAGGCCTAACAGCCAATCAGTAGTAGCTCACATCTTTAATCCTAACTCTGGATTATGATACAGAGTTGAACCAGGAAGTAAAACAGCTGGACAGGGAAGATAAATAAGACAGGAGAAGGCAGTGATTCATTTATTCTGTAGAAGCGACCAGTCAGGCTGAGGACCCTTGAAAATAGCTTTCACCCAGTTCAGCCTGAGAAGCTGGCTGGGTGAGAAATGACTGTGGTCTGTTTCCTCTCTCTGATATTATGGCTTTTCCCCAATATCTGGCTATGGGTTTTCATTATATGTTAACTAGAGTTTGTGCAATAACACATAAAGGGATACAATGAAGGTGGTTCTAAAAGGCAAGTTCATAACACCAATTCCTACATAAAATATTTGGAGAAATCTCATACATGAGAGCTCTAGAACCAAAAAAAAAAAAAAAAAAAAAAAAAAAAAAAAAAAAAAAAAAAAAAAAAAAAAAAAAAAAAAAAAAAAAAAAAAAAAAAAAAAAAAAAAAAAAAAAAAAAAAAAAAAAAAAAAAAAAAAAAAAAAAAAAAAAAAAAAAAAAAAAAAAAAAAAAAAAAAAAAAAAAAAAAAAAAAAAAAAAAAAAAAAAAAAA
>PVIH01014821.1:0-52132 GCA_004025045.1 Sigmodon hispidus
GATTTCAAAAGTCTTAACTCCTTGGGAAGGCAGCAGTGTATAGTGTATGGGATATTCCATGGAAAAATCTAGAGACACCCATGTAAGATTTGATAATAGTCCATAAGGTGTTTAAATGTAAACTTGCATGCACATATACACATTTCCCCCTCCAAACCCACACAAGCTTGGCATTTGTCACTTTTCTAAGTCTGGAGAGGCACATCTAGCTTGTATCTAGCGTTAGAGAGTCGGCCTCCCAGGGAGCTGCCCTAGGAAGAATCTCAGTATGCATCAGAGATGCATCTCATTAAAAACTGTTTCTCAAAGATTAACAATAATTTTAACATATTTTATCATTTTCTTACACACATGTTTATTATTTATTGACTCACTAGGTTATAATCTCTTGGGAAGGGTATTTACCTGGTTTTATTATTGTTGATTGTTACTATTACTGTGTCTGAAAAATACACCTAGAACATTGCTTGGCACAAATTTAGAACTCAACAAATATTTCCTTGAATGAATTAATGAATGGGCCAGCCTTCTTTATGAGATAGCTAAGAGACAGGTGCCTGGATTCAATCCAGTAATGCTTCCTATAGCAGAAGTCTCCTTGATCCCCATAAGCCGCCCCCATCCCAAATAAAGAGATTCATTTTAATGTAGACAATTTAATCACTCTTATATAAAGTGTGAGTGAAACTTTAGGAAACTTTAATATTGATACTGATCTGTCACATACACACTAAGTTAAAATGAGTGTGCTTGCTTTGCAAACACAGCCTCATGGCAAACCTCCCAGCTTCCTCTTCCAACCAGATGGCCTCCCCTAAGCCCAACCCTACATAGAATTCTCAAGATGGAGTTGGCCCTGCCTCAGATCCAAATCAGGGTTTTGGGATGGGATGAGGAATGAACACTTTCCACAAGCTTTGCAGGTGGGTCTTATGTAACGCTAAGGATCGAGAAACCCAGAGACTGGAACTTCCTGCTCTTAAATGGATTGTTTACTTATTCTCAGTAGAGAGTCTTGGGACACTCACAACTTTTGTAATAGAAGATGAAAGTGCTATAGTTTGTGGGTGCTCAAAGTTGAGTAAAAATTGATTTCATCACCATCTTAATGAGATGCAGTAAATAAAAGAGAAGTCTTTCCACAGTCTTGGACTGGACAATAAAGAAGGAACTTGGTGTTGTTTTGACTTTGTATTTCCAGCTCAGCAGAAACAATAGAACATGTACTGTATCCACTTTCCCCTCCCCTTCCTGCTATACTCATAGGCAGGACCTTCACACCCACATATTGGAGATTAAGGACAATGCTTTCTTCAAAAGAAAAACATCTGAAAAGATGTCCATATTGGGTCCACCAATTACTAAAGGTGCCTAGATCTTAAGTAGACTCTGAGGGGAGTTGAGGACAAGCGTTTGATTGCCCCAACATGCTCTTGGCTGATTAATTAAGGGACAAACAGTGTCTCAGTCACATTATTGTATGATGGAGTTCCTGACAATAGAAATCAAAATCTGGTTTCTAGCGATCAAACAACAGTACCAGGACAGAGGCAGTATTTAAGGGAGCCACCCTTGGTCTGCTGGGTCCAGAGATGAGCCTTTTTCTTTGCTATGCAGGAAGTATCTTTGTAATAATTATTCTTTGAATAAAAGTAGTAAATTTCTTGCTGAAATGATAGAGCCACAATTATTACTCTTCTTTTGAAAAACTCTCTTTTACATGATACCAAATTGAGAGATGAACTTCCATGGTGGATGATATGGAATATCTTTTGGTATGCTATGTATTATCATTGGATAATAAAGGAATTGTTTTGGCCTATGGCAGGGCATCTTATAGTCAGGTGGGAAAATCCAAGTATAGATAAAGGGAAGGAAGCCAGAGTCAGGAAAGATGTAATCCAGCTGCCCAAGAAACAATATGTAATGGAGTACAAGTAAGCCACAAGCCATGTGGCAAAGCAGATTAATAAAAATGGGTTAAGTTAAGATACAAGAGCTAGCAGGCAATAAGCCTGAGCCATAGGCTGAACAACATGTGATTAATATAAGCCTTTGTGTAAATATTTGGGACCAAGTAAGGTCTTGGGGCTGAACCTTGGGCTAGGCTAGGCTGTGGGCAGTAGAGATTAATTTGGACTCTAGGGCTAGGCTAGGCCAGAAACTCTTATAACAGGTGGGTATAGAATGAATCCTTTGGCAACAGGATGAGAACTCAGAAAGGAAATGCTTTTGGGTAATGCAGCCTTTCCTAGAGAGTACGCATGTCTAGGTCTTACCACCTGTGTTCACTGTTTAAATGATCAGGGACAAGTCATATTACTCATACTAACATTTACTCTTGGATCTTGTGGAGAGCTTTAGTGAGTGCTTCTTAATTCAAAAGGTGATTGCTTTATAAAGGTACATTTCATCATGGATAAGTTTTTAATGCTTTTTATAAGCCTTGATGCATATTAAACATTTAAATGAAATAAATGTAGGCCTAAAGGAGGAAAAGGGCCGAGGGAATTTAGACAGTTTTAGACATACACAAAATGTGAGTGACATGAAAGAACAGAGAACTCTGGGAGAAGGAAGGGGACAGTGAGATGGGAAGAACAGGGACAGGGAGAGCATATGATGTACGGATATGAACAAAGAACCATGATATCTGTGTGTGAAAAATGTCCTAATGAAACCCACTAATTTTTATTTTACCTAAAATAATTGTAAAACACAAAATTTTGTCCCATTTTTATGGGATGGCTGTTGTCTCAATGACTTAATATAACAGTATTTATGCAGTACCTGTTAAAATACAGAACATGTCAATTTATTGTGGAACATTAGTTGAAAATGTGTTAGAGTTATTGATGTGGTGGAACATTGGTTTAGTGATGTAAAGATGTGCTGCATTCCTTTATGTTGCATTTGTTTAACTCTATGAAGCTGTGTGACTTTGCCTGTCTAAAACACCTGATTGATCTAATAAAGAGTTAAAATGCCAATAGCTAAGCAGGAGAAAGGATAGGCGGGGCAGGCAGGCAGAGGGAATAAATAGGAGGAAACATCTGGGAAGAGGAGATTGTGGAACAAGAAAAGAAAAAAGAGAGGACATCAGGGGCCAGTCACCCAGCTACACAACAAGCCAAGAAGTAAGAAGTAAAGAAAGGTATATAACATAGAAAAAGATAAAATCCCAGAAGCAAAAGGTAGTCTAGATAATTTAAGAAATTCTGGCTAAGCTAAAGCTGGACATTCTTTAGTAAGAAGCCTCTGTGTGATTACTTGGGAGCTGGATGGGTGGACCCCAGAGAGTAAAAACACTAACGAAAAGCCAACTACAACTATTATGGAGCATATTGCAAGAAGTAGATAGTCTGGATTCTTACTAATTTAGTATCAAAAAGTATGGTAAGATGAAGGGGTGCTTTAAACTAATCAACCAGGTGAATCTTACTGGATCACAATGAGATATTTTCAAAAGACTAATAATAATGTTAGTTTCTATGTGCCAAGTCCTTCTTATGCAATAGGTACAATTTTAGTTCTTGTATCCTTATCATAAAATTATCTTACAAAATAAGTTTTGCAATGAACTATTTTATATATAAGAAAATAGAGACGCTTGTTCTGGTTAACACTCAGTAGAGCACAGAAATTGTGAGAGAGTCAGGGGGAGCAAGAAGGACTTAAATGAAGAGCTCCTAACTTAAGTATTTGAACTCTGCCATTACACTAAGTCAATGAATGCAATGCTCTGATCTTTGAGCCTGTTCCAAGCTATGAAGGTGAGGTCTTGGGACTGAGGAAAGCATTTCAGAAAGGTGGGAGCATAGTTTCTCTGACAGCAGAGGTGCACCCCAAGCCATTCAGAGCAAATACCACTCCCTTAAATTTACAAGAAAAAAAAATCCAGATTTATTCAGAACAGTAAACAATAACCACTGGAAGTGAAATAAATACTACTTCATGTTATGCATGTAGTATTTGATTTTAAAATCTTTTAACTTGATGCAAATTGAATCACTCTTTAAATGAGTAATTTGTAATTAGTTAATAAGAATTATTTGATAATATTTATGCATAATTAGTTCTATTAAGGAAAAGCACAGAGGCCTGCAAAAAGCATAGATTATGTGTTCATTGAAGAAAGATAAAAACGACTTGCTCACTTAAAAATCCGCATAGTTTGTCATCCAGAAGTCCTTGATAGACAAACCAGCTTCTGTTTTTCTCTTTTAATCTTCCTACCAGGACCTTAATTTTGTATGCCTTCCAGGACCTCAATTTTGTATAGCTTCCAGGACCTCAATTTTATATGGCTTCTAGTCAAGAAAGCGAAGATGCAGGAGTCCCCAGCTGAACGTGTAAGTTCGACATCACCTGATTGTGTTCTCTTGATGCCTGTTTATTAGTGTAGAGGTTCAGCTGAATCAAAAGAAAACTCTTTTATCCTGTACTTTACATAGCAGCTTTCTCTCTGGTTTGTGCTGGCTATAAGATCAGCAGTGTGCATCCACACACATAATAGTGCTAGGAATCAACAGCACATACTAGGAACTACAGAACAAAACAAATGATCTCAACGTCATGTTGTTTTCCTACAACAACCACAGGAAGGAAGCATTACTTCCATCATTTCATAAAGGGAAGTCATGTTCTCAGTTCTTACCACCCAGGGTGGATTGAACCAAGATTTTCTCTAATAACTCTCCTTCTGAAGTTGCTCCAACTTTTTGTTATTTAAAATAAAATAATTTTCTAGATACCGGAGTTTAACTTATTTTAGCTTCATTTCTTGTCAAAATATTTAAAACATATAAGTGAAGTGAGTCAGAGTTTATAAATTTGAAACTATAAGGCAATTCTGGTTTAGAGAATGTTTATATTTGTCTTAAGTAATTGACAATATTTAAAGCTAGAACATTTTACATAAGAATAAAGACTTATTATCCAAGTACTAAGGAGGTAGAGGTAGGAGTTAGCAGTTTGAAACCAGATAGCCTGAGCTATATAGGAAGTTCGAGGCTGATCTGGACTACATAAAACTCTATCTCAAAATAAAACAAAACTAAAAGGATAAAACAGATACTCAAAGCAAAAACAACAAGAAGAAAACATTATAGCAGCTACTGAATTTCTGTAAGCTGTGGTTACTCTAGCTGTGCCTCAGCAGTGGGGAGGAAAGACTGGAGAGAATGCCTAGTGAATACAATGCTTGCCACAAGAGCATGAGAGTTGTGGTCTGGACCCACCACCCATCTAAAAGCTAAGCTTGAAAGAATGCATCTGTATCCTTAATACTAGAAAGGTGGGGACAGGCAACTCCCTGGCCTGCCAGCATCACTGAATCAGTGAGCTCCAGGATGAGCTAGAGACTCTGTTAAAAATAAATAGATGATAGATAGATAATATTACACATATATATTCTGTATAATATATAACATAAATTATAAAATATAATATTATATATTCTTGGGGGCTGGAGAGATGGCTCAGCGGTTAAGAGCACCATCTGCTCTTCCAGAGGACCAGGGTTCGATTCCCAGCACCCACATGGCAGCTAACAACTGTCTGTAGTTCCAGTTCCAGGCAAAAACCAAGGCAAATAAATAAATTAAAAAAAAAAAATAAAGCCTTTGAGTCTACGTGGTTTAAAAAAAATATATTATATATTCTGAAAACAGACCTTTTTTTTCCTTGAACATTCTCAATCTGTAACTAGTTGAACATGTGAATGTGAACCCTATAAATCTGTTGGATCAATTGTCCTCTGTGACTTAACTATTCCCATTCATTTTAGTTACCAAACTTTTCTTTGGGCATTTTAGGTTATAATCTTGCTGTGGGCAGTAAAAGCAATTTTTAATATGGCTTATTTCACTTAGAGGAAAATAATAGAATTAACATCCCATTTACTTTTCCTGATGTAACCTTAACACCATTGCTAGCAAAAGATCCATTCTTCTTTGTCACGTGCAACCTCGCCAGCAAGAAAGACGCAACACCGGATCCTTCTCTCTGCAGTTTATTTGGGCCTTTTTAACAACCTTGCTTCTTCTGACGAACGACCCCGGGGGTGGGGGGGGGAAGCCTGCTCTTAGCTAAATACCTTCAGGGCTTCCAATCCAAGATAGCCACGTGGGCATCACCAATAGGCTCAGATACACAGAAGCAAGCCAGATCCTTGACCTTAGCCAAATATGGAGTTGTTTACCATGGAGAGTGCTCAAGGCCAGCACCATCTTAAGGTCTGGCTGTATGCAGCTCTCTACATTTCTTCTTCTTCTTTTTTTTTAAACATAGGAAGCTCTTTAATTCAGTCATTAGTAATTTAGAAAACCAGTTTGTGAGGATACATCCTGTTTTTCAGAGAGAACTGAGATCGCAGGTAGCCCTGGAGCTGAGGAATAGCTTTGATTTTTGGCAAAATCTGAGAATCCACAGCTTTCTGATCCTCCTTTCGCTGTTCTGTAATCTCGTATTTCTCCTTCTCTGTATTGAAGATCTTACCCTCCTGGTGTCTGGGCTTGCGCAGCTTCTTCTTTTTGAAGTAAGCATCAGCCAGGTGTTTAGGGATTTTAACCTTGCTGATATCAACTTTTGTAGAAGTAGCGATGACATACTTCTGGTGTGTTCTTCGAAGAGGAACTATGTTGAGGGCAAGAGGTCCAGTCACAGGTAGCAAGCTGAGCTAAAGTATGGATAGTAATTATGGGCTATGAAAAGATTCTCTGAGAGGGAGTACAGTGGTCTTGGTATAGTTCAAGGGTAAACTGTTTCTTTGTATATACAAGAATTTAGATTTATATCTCAGAACTGTGATTTTTTTAAAAGAAGAAGGAGATGAAGAAGAGAAGAAGGAGAAGGAGGAGAAGAGAAGAAGAAGAAGAAGAAGAAGAAGAAGAAGAAGAAGAAGAAGAAGAAGGAGAAGAGGGGTATTGAATGCTGCTGTGTTTTCTGCATAAACCATCAGCAGCAGGTGCATACCCCTAAAACAGTGCTTTTCCTTGACGTCAGATCAAGTGTTCAAGCCATTAGGTCCCTCGTTCAGTAAGCTAATGTTTAAGATCTTAACACATGAATCATTCATGGATTGAAGGAAAGAGCCTGCGCAACATCTTCCTCTGTGGCAGGCATATGGATGAGATGTGGTGTTGGAGAGTGTCCAACACTCAGATCTCCAGAGAGCTTGGCAGGAACCTGAGGAGAGGGATTAAGAAGTAGGAGGTTGTTTTCAAGCTGAAAGCATCTGTGCCAGTAGAATAAAAACCCCTCCACCCTCCGCCCTCCACCTCTGATACGCCAAGGCTCTGCCTTGGTTTATTCTAGAAATCTAGGTGGGTCTCCTTTTCAGAAACTCAAAATGCTAAAGTTCATATTTATGAAGAAAGACAGAGGACTTGACAGAAAGCTGTCAGTAATGGAATGTTCCTCTAGTTATTTCAGCCCCACCTTCTGGGAGTTGGGCTTTTCTGCGACATTTATGTAATTACTGAAGTTAGAAAAATAAGACGTGAACTAGAACTAAGGGTTGCTGATTATTCACAGCCATCTCCTAAAGCATGAGCTGAAGTGACGCAAGAGAGAGAAATAAATAGTGAGTTGCCTCATTCACATCTGACCTCAGCTACCAGAGCCCCACACTGAAGAAGGATGCCTGCTGAGGAGTCCAGCTCAGAATCTGAACACAGCTTCTTTCAAACTGAGACCCCTTTTGAATTCCTAAAATAGCTTCTACTCAAATGCAAAGGGAGAAGATAACTTCAAGAAATCTTAACAGCAACTGTTTGGCACCTTTGTTCCCTGCATGTTGGGCGAAGAACTTCAAATGAATAGCAGATGTGGAAGGGAAAATCCACAGCAAAGCTTCTGCAAGTGGAAAAATCCACAGTGCTTTGAGAGCATTTTCTGGAAGACTGAACTTGTGTGCAATCTTTGCTGTTTAGAGTGTGCTCCTTTTGTTTGGGTATTAGTTCACAATGAAACAAGAGATGGCTGGGCCAATGCTTGTATATCTTGGAATCTAGAAAAATAAAGCAAAAAAGAAATTTCAGAGGAAAAATAATCTTTTGGTTAATAGCTACTGTTGTGACATCTTCTGGACAGAGCTCTTCAAGAGAAAGAGATCTAACAATCTTTACTTTCAGTAACCCCCACAACCACCATAAAAGTTTTGAATTCTATATTGTAGCCTGTTTTCTTAGACTCAAAACAGTTATAAAAGTTGGTGGGAGTTGTTGTTTGTGTGTGTGTGTGTGTGTGTGTGTGTGTGTGTGAGAGAGAGAGAGAGAGAGAGAGAGAGAGAGAGAGAGAGAGAGAGATCTGAGGAGTAGTAGAGATTTTAAAAATCACCAGTAGCAAGAGGTAGATTATTATTACTAACATTCTTAGTCCAGCTAATACTTATAATTTGTATGGCCATGTTGCTGAATTATGCTTGTCAGAGAGTCAGTCATGATCAGTGTACAATTTACTGTGTTTAAATTCTGATATTTTAACTAAATAGTCAATACTTCAAGAACTTTTACAGAGATTTGTTTGTCTGCTCAATTTTGGAGCTGTAGGAAGAAGAATTCATCAAAGAACAAATAAAATAGTGTTCCCTAACAAGTATAAATATGGATGCTTGAAAAGGTAGAGCTTCTCTGTCACCATGGTCATGCAGATAACCAGGGGCTAACATAGAGGAGTCACTGCACTGTTTGGATCCTGAGCCATGAGGCTCTTGAGCAATTTCCCATGGACTCGATTTGATCTAAGGGTAGGAAACAGGGGCCAAGTAGAGATTTGGAAACATCTTTAATAGTAGTGTCTGCTTTTTCTTTCTCTTTAGCTTTTGCTGGGAGACAAATTTTAGGCTAGTCCTCTGAATGAAAAGGTCACATGTATTGTCTCTACCTTGACAATAGTCAGCTAATCAGTAGATATATAAATTAGCCTTTGTACGACCAGCTCATCAGATCTTCACCTGATCTGCTGACTTGGAGACTTATAAGTTCATGGAAATCTTATTGCCTTAGGCATTAAATTCAAGACCAGTTTTATCATGCAACATTATTCTGCAGCAGGGAAAATATCTGAGCCCAAAGAAGATATTTTAAATTAACATATGAAGAAAAATAGATGTCTATAGTTATATTCATTGTAATTGGTACATAAGAAATCTTTTAAGAATTAAATAATGAAAAATAGCAATTAGATGACATCTGAATTTTAGTTATATCTTTAAAATATATATTTAGAATACATAGCTATGAAAGATTTACTCCTTTATCAGATAGAATGTTAGACATGTAACATTGCATAGCTTCAGTATGCATGCTTGTTTTTTCTGATAGTCTTAGACATATATTTACATTGTTAATATTGGTCTTTCCATGTGTATTTCATCATTATATGATCAAATTCTCAGCAATACGATTAATGTCAAAATTGAAAATTTTTCAAAATACTTTGAAATATATTTCAAATTATTCAAAGGGAATAAAATCAAGAAGAAAGCGAGGAAAAAAGTCTGTAGAGGTAAAAAAAGATTTTTTTTTTTTTTACAACCAAATATGTCTATCAGAGAACTGTTGTGGTATGGATCTACCCAGAAGGGCAAGTACCAGCACTGTTGAAATAGCAGCCTTCTTCTATTTTAATAGCAGCCTTTAAAAAAGTTGAACAGGATGTAAAATGAGCCATATCTTAGTCTTCCAAATGCAAATTGCCAGTTTTGAGTTGCTTTAGAAATGACTGGATAGTCTTGAGCTATATTGACTTAAATAAGTATGTTTAAATTGAGGAAAAATTAGATCTTCTTGATTCTTGGAAACTGTTCTCATTCTGTTACAGCTGGTCTGGTTGCAGAGACCACAGTCTTAACAATTTGGGAAAGATTTTATACTCCATCCAGTCCAACTCCACACACTTATACAGCTCCATTGAAAGGGAGCCTTCAGCTTTGGAATAGTAATTCAAATTTTGATGAGGTAGTTTTATTGTCATTCATCAGAAGGTTTTTCTTCTGTCTTCATTCATAATGTGGCTCTCTAGAATACTCACTATTCATCATATAAACTGAGTCTGGTTTTTTCTCTAAAAGTCAAGGTTATTGTCACAGATAGCACTCCTTGTTTCTTTAATTTTATATCATCAAATGATGTTTCCAGGATCTTCACATTCAATGTTGTTCTGTTTCAAAATATCATACTTAAAATGATTTAAAGCAAAGATTCTGGGTCAGTGGTTCTCAGCATTCCTAGTGCTGAGACCCTTTAATACAGCTGCTCATTTTGTGGTGACCCCTAACTGGCGGTATAATCAATAAAAATAGCTTGAATTTTATATGAAATTTATAGGAATAATTTATATATATTAAACATTTTTGTCATGATGTTAAAATTTGTATAGAGTACTATCTAACTGCAGCAAAAAGGCTTTAACTTTCTGTACATTGTTTGGGGGTTGAGTCTTTTATCTGTTTTCTGCAATGAACCATGACAATGCCTATCTTTGACCTTTGAAGTCTCCCAAAGGAAAATGGAGCCCCACAGCTATGATTTCATATGGACTATGAGGAAATTACATTATGTGACTGATGAGTCCATGAAGGTAGCCAATTACCTAGTTTTTGGCTCTGTCCTGCAGTATCCCAAGTGCTGGAAATAAAGGTATGAGCCAAATCACCCCCAGCCCTATCAAAATTTAGATCTGTGTGTCCAAGTGCTTAATCGAAATAGGCAATTTCAAACCATCATGTTTAATAATGAACATTTATGACATTCAATGATTATAAACCTGTTCCTTCTGAATGATAATATCTATTCAGTTATTGAATATTATTTTTATTATTATTTATTTTATTTTCTTTCTACCCTTTCCACAACTAATTGCCAAACATTGTAAATTCAGCTTCCCAAACAACTTCACATTTTTCTTTTTCTATAATAACAGAAACAAGATGATTGTCTGAGTAACCCTTATCATCACCTAAAATCACCTTTAATCAGCCTTTATAAGCTTTATATAAAGTAGAAGGTTCTGTCTAAGATGTAAATCAAATTATGTCAATCTTTCTGAAAACAATTTGATGAAATTTCTTTGCTGTTGAGTTCACAAAGATTTTTTATGCCTGGCACTGATTTCTTTTTAAGGAAGAGATGCATTATTCTTTGTATAGGATAATACCAATTATGAAATTAAGATCATATATGAATGCATAGATGCCATCTACTCTTTTGTACTAATGCCACATAGATATGTCACATATGGCTCTGATATAGAAATTATATAAAAGATCATTGAATCTACTTTAATCCAATAATCAGCTGTTAATCTCAAAATATTTTACATTGATAAAGATTTTGGTTTATTAAATACAAATTTAAGGTCAGTTTTGTTATGCTATATGTATATTTCTATTCTTGTTTAACATATTATGTTTATGCAACTCATTTAAAATTGTAATATGTAATTAAGAAATACAGATTAATAGTCATCTATGATAACCAAATTTATAATCATGTTAGATATTTTTAGGTATACAAAAATATGTTTCAATTAGATAAGTAATCTTTGAACAGTTCAAAGACCTACAAAAATAGCATTTAAAATATTTTAAGAACTTTAGAGTTTTCTAGAAAGTGAGACAGGCAGCACAAATCTACTTTTAAAAACAATGATAGACATTTTTTTAAAAAAAAAAAAACTCCATATAAAATTTACCTTCTTTGTGGTAAAGAAAGCAGCCATTAGATTAAATACTGATCTTGTCTCAACTGCCTGACAATATACTATATAAACCAGATATACAGTCCTATATATAAAAGAAATGACCTCCAAATTTTGGTAAAACAAACAAAAAAAACCTGCCAAACATCCTTCAAGACATTAAAAAAAACCTGACAAATAATGCCAAAATAGACAGAACAGCTCTTAAATTTCCCGGCTTTACTAAAAGGTATGCCGGGGACTCCACAGGCTGAAGACAGATGCTGCAATGTTACCCCCCCCAAATAAAAACCATCTAAGTGAATGTCCAGGCAGCCAGATATTTCTGTCATTTCTAGATTTTAAAAGTTTCTTGCACTTCCTGTTTACTCGAGTAAGATTATATCCTTCTATAGTCTTTAATCTAGTTAAAGATTAAATAGTTATAAATATAGTTTTCTTTGGTTATTTTAAAAGAGATATTAAATATAAAACTTTAGACTTACAAAGATAAAATAAATAGATAATAAAATGTTTTCTTTAATTTTTTGTTAAATACAAATAGATGATATTATAACTATAAATCTTGATTATTAGCTGTTTTGTTGTATATAATTTTACTATGTTAAATTAAAACCTTTTATTTTAATTAGACGGAAAAGGAGAAGTAATGTGGGATGTCTTTCTGTATGCTGTGAATATCATTTGCTAATAAAGGGACTGTTTGGGCCTATGGCAGGGCATCTTAGAAGGAGGTGGGAAATTCAAGCATAGATACAGGAGAAAGAGGGCAGAGACAGAGAGATGCAATCTAGCTGCCCAAGAAGCAAGATGTAAATAAATAGGTAAACCATGGGTCATGTGGCAGGACAGATAAATGGAAATGGGTTGAGCTGAGATGCCAGAGCTAGCTACCAATAGGACTGTGCCATAGACCAAGCAGCAAGTAATTAAGACAAGCATCTGAGTCACTTTTTGAAGGAAAAGCAGCTATAGGCATGTCTGAACTGTGGGTCTAGGCCAGTCCTTAAACCTCTTACTACATGGCTCATCTGTTACTTTTTCATATAGTTATCTTAGTTCTCTAGAAAGCTGGGGTGTCTGTTGGCCTCCCTTCCATTCATTCATTCATAAGCTTCTGTTATCTTAGAAGACTCATGCATGTTGATAAAGCATGAGAGAAAAAAGAAAAAAGAAAAAGAGAGAAAAAAGGAAGGAAGAAAAAAGAAAGGAAAGAAGAAAAAATAAAAAGAAACAAAGAAACAAGAAAGACTAAAATCCTCCCAAACACACAAAGCCCTCAAGTTCAGTTTTTTTCCATCTCAAAAACTTCCCACCCCATGATCATGACCAACATTTCTACATTGCCACATGACGTCATCATCTATAAATTCATAGCTCAGAAAAACACAATTGAGTTACAAATTAAATTACTATTTCTCTCTTTTACATATTGAGGCCTTAAGATATTTTCTACATTTTAAAATTTCTCCTCAATTTTCTCCTTCATTTATGCCCTTTTTTCTCACTAACAATATAGCACCCCATTCTGTTTCCTTACAGAATGTATTGGCAGCATTTAGTGTGGCTCAATATTTTCACAGTTATCTGATTCTACTCTATTCCTGCAAGAAGTTTGTTGTTTTGTTTTGGCCTGCTTTAATACTTTCTTCTTTCTCTAAAAGAAACTGACCATAAAACTTCTTACCTCTGATCACCTCTTTGTTTTTACAGTCATTACTGTTTCTCATTGATTTATCAATGTCCATACCACCTGCATCTGCTAGGGTGTCTTGCCTGCTTTGCACACTGAGTTATAGAGCTTGGGTATACTCAGCAGGCTCCTTCATGATGGGCACTTGTTTCTTCTCTAGTTTCGCTATCCCTTCTTTTCAGGACTATGGCCTCTCAGTATATATTTATCTGTGATCAAAAACTGACATATTTGTAAAGATTAAAGCTGTCACTGAATAAGGTAATGTAAGAAAAAACTGTCCAAATAGAAACTCAAATATAAGCTATAAATTATGTTTTGATGTTGAGTATAAATGTGTATATGAGCAGTTCAGTAAGTGCATTAGTCAGTGTTCTCTAAAGGAACAAAACCTATAATTTGTGCACATATATACATATGGAATTTATTTATTTAATCCACTCTAGTGGCTTACAAACTATGGACTAGGTACTCCAACAATGGCTGCCTCCCCACTGAAAGTCCAAGAATCCCTTAATTGTTTAGTCCACGAGGCTGGATGTCTTAGCAGTCTCAATATGACGCCAGAGTCCTGGGAAATTCCTAGAGAGCTACTGTCTTCAGTCTGCACTGGAATGCTGAAGAAGTAGGTTTTAATTCTAGTGAAGAATTCCTCAACAAAAGGCTAGAGGAACTTGCCAGTGAGAGTAGAGGCAAACGAACAAAAAGCAAACACTTCCTTTTTCAATGTTCTTTTATGTGAATCACCACCAGGAGGCGTGGCCTGCATTTAGGGTAGATCTTCTCACCTCAAATAACTATACAACAAAATTCCACACTTCAATAGCTTGGTTTTAGCTAACACCAGATGTAGTCAAGTTGACAGCCATGATTAGCCACCACAGAAATGTTCTATGAAATATTGCTGCTATCAGTAGTTTTTCATGTGGGCTTTTAAGTTTTATCTACATTGTATATTCTATAGTTGGTTTAGCATAATGAGATACACACACACACATATGTCCCACATACACACATAGGTATGGATGTGTGTGTGTATAACAAATAGCTGTTGAATTAATTTTAAAAGAACTTACATGTAAAATAGCATAAAAGTCACTTGAGATTTTAAACACAGTTTATATCTCAGAGGGCAAGCAAATAAATGCAGTAGTAGAAGTAACGCAGGAATTGACGCATTATTGTGCAAGTTAGTAAGGACTGTGGTGAAATCAAGAGTGTGGGATGTTTGGTGATGCTCAAATTTAATCCTGTAGATGAACACTTATGCCAAATAAAATACATCTGTGGGTAATATTCACTCCCATTGTTTTCAAAAGTAGTTTTAATAATAGGCTTAGTTAGATGTCACGTTTGTCAAGAGGCAGCCGAAACTGCATTAGAGTCTTAATTTTACAGAAAATCTTAACAGTTCTTGGTTCAAATGGGGAATTAGTGAGAGCTGTATTTCCCATAAGGTCTTGACTAAAGCAAATGCACCCCATATGAAATGAGGCTCTAAGGTAAAGAAAGAAGGCAGGAAGGGAGGGAGGGAGGAAGGGAGAGGGAGCAAGGAAGGAAGGAAGGAAGGAAGGAAGGAAGGAAGGAAGAAGAAAGGAAGGAAGGAAGGAAGGAAAGTAGGCAGGCAGGCAAGCTGAATGTGTGGGTTTTTTCTGGTCCAGAATGGTAAGCATAACGAATGTAAGAAGGGAAGGAAAGAAAAAAGAATTTGCCTCCAAGCCTTCAAGAGTTCTTGTTCTCCTTAGTAGGTGGGAGTCCAGGCTTCTCTAGGAAGATTTTCAAAGCCTTCTTAAAGAGAAGCAACTAAATGAGTATTTTTGCAGCTCAGAAGTAGATTCCATTATGCTCTAAGGCAGTTAGGAGAAATCAACTAAGAAAAGGAATGTTGGACACACAGTGTGACAATTCTACTGTCTATCCAGCCCTTTGTGTTCTGGCAGACTCTGCTAGTTAATCTAAATATTCTGCCTTGGTGGATCTTCTTCCATCTCAGAAGCCTGGTCAATTCAGGGACTATTTGACCTGAGTTCAGTCTAAGTCTACTTGGAAAACCATTTTTCTGCATCATTATGCAGCTTTCTAGACAACAACATGGAGTATAATAAACTCTGACATATTAAGGAGTATAATATTGAAACATCTTAGTCTTAGAAGTAACTACTATAGATATGAAATTTTTCAGATTAATGGCTGCATTATTACTTTTTATACTGTTTAATACAAATAAAAATGTACACACACACACATTCACACACTATCTGGTGTCCTTGAATCTACTTCTTTCTTCCTTTAATGCATTTACTTGATCTACCTAACACTTCCCTGCTTTCATCACATCCCTGCTTCAGACAGTAGATTATTTTTTATCCTTTGTTTTAGTCAACCATCTCTTCTCTGTATGCTTTATTTACCCTAACAAAAAAGGATGCAGCTCCAAAATTGTGGGACTCTCACTATTTTCCTATTTCCATATTTCATAGAAAATTCTCCATTTACATTACATGGGAAAATCAGTGATAAGTATTAAAAAAAATTAGTCTGGGAAGTATTACCACAATGCAGGTACAGACAAATATTCATTTTCTGGGGCATTTCCTGCTCAGGCACAACCTGGTAAGAATAGACCCACATAAGTTCATGACAAAACACAACCAAGAATGCATACCCTGGAATGTGGCTTATATTGGAAGCCATTTTTTGTTTGCTGTTCAACATGCTTAATCATGACTTGCCTGTTGTCATTATCTAAGCAGATTTAGTTTTGATTTTCTTTATTATTTCCTGTTTTTCTCTGATGATTTAAGAACAGCTTCCAAAGCCTTATTTATATTTCTAAATTAATGGTTTGTGTAGGGAAATAAGATTGAGCATGGAAAGAGGAGAAAGTAAGCGCTCAAAAATGAGTCCACAAATGAATTTCCAAGTAATGTTTGCTGACAAAATTGTGCTGTGATTTTCTTTTCTCCTGGTTTTTCGTCCGTAGATAACAATGCTGCACGCATGTCTTTATGGTCTTTACTTTGTCTTTTATAGGGCCTGATAAGCAATTTGAAGTCTGCAAGTAAAGATCAACATTTTGCATTTCTAGGGTGGTATTAGGACTTTGTACTTGTTTGCACAGTTCCACTTAAAGATCACAGTCTTGAACACATTGATGAATAAAAATGTCTTCACTGTGCCCAAGGAGCCAAAGTAAACCTGTAAACACTGAACTGTAGAGTAAGCCAGAGAAGAGCACACACAATTCTATCCTTTATGTAAAAGCATATATGAGCATAAATTTGTTCCTCTAAGGTAGGGTGCCGTGCAAAATAGTTTCACAGACACATGAAGAGAAACAGTGTATGGTACCCAATGTTAACTTCTAAAACCATGCTCTCTGACATTAAGCCCCATTTAAAACAAATTCCTGCTTCTTAATCTCTCTCTCCTTTGTCTTTTCCTGGGAGCTCATCCATCTTTCTCTTCTTTTTCCTTTCTTTCTCTTTTCTCTTCTCTTTCTTCTTCCCTTATCTGCTATTATAATCATAACCTTTCTGTTAATCATAACCATAGTGATCTCACAATGAACCTCTATTCTACATTTTAAAAAAAAAACATTGAGCATCTCCTGCTATCTGCCACTGCCTTCTGGCACATTCCCACATACATCCATAGAAATCTGCTGCCAGATAAGGGAGTAAATGTAAATCATACCAAATACACACAAAATCCTAACACCCAGCATTCTTGGCGGTCAAGAAGAGTAGAAATAATCAAATCTTTCAAAGACTTTCTAATCCTCAGAACCTATCACTATGTCTGTTTTTTTTTTTTTTATGAAAACAACATTCTTATCAATGTTATTAAAGCCAAGGTTTTTGAGGTGAAAGATTTTTTAGATGGCTTTAATCTGAGTTGTTAAAATCGAAGTTAGAGCCAGAGAAATATGTCTTGAGACTCTATACTGTTTCACAAATTCTATTTGGTATTATAATACAAAAACCCAGAGCCAGATAATGGTGAAAATCTGGAATATCAGAAAGACAGAGAAAACAAACCATAGCCACTTCTCATCTACCAACACCTCAGGCCTGTCTTCAGGAAATCTCCAACTCCAACTTCTCCTCCAAGTGTGCAGGAAGCTGAGAAGCCTTCCTACTCTCCCTCCACCAGCTAGTTCTCTTACTTCCCCTTTCCACATTCCTAATGCTGGGATTAAAGGTGTGGATCACCGTTCCCGGACCTTCAGGGCTAGGCCCTGTAGTTGATTGTCCTCTGATATTCCAGACTAATTGTACTGAATATATATCACCACACCATACACTTGCCATTGGGTTTGAATAATAAAGAAGGTAGCCACGAGTCATGTCACATGGTATCCTCTTAACACTTGGAAATTTCAGTTTACAGGAAGCAAGAAAATGTGCACCTCTACCTTTTCATGACAGGAACTGAATTCTGCCCACAAGCCCCATTGACTGACATATGGACCCTTTTTTGGAGTCCTCACTCTAGGAAAGAAATAAAACCTGAGGCTATCTAGTGAGTCCCATGCCAAACTTAAGAAAACTTCAGTGCATTAGATTACTGTTTACTGTGATGTGTTTTCATGGCAATAGAAAATATAGACACAAAAATGAATAACATTTGAAGAGAGTAAGCTTAATTCAAGAAGCCCCATTTTGTATTCTAGTAGCCATTTTATAGTTCAGTTTCACATTCCTGGCAGGGGCTTGCCCAATTCCAAGAAAGAATTAGCTAAGTTCTATCTAAGGACACCTGGATGATCTATCCATAAGGCAGTAAAATGGCTACCCCACCCAGGTGGAGTCTAGGAGTCCCAGAGCATGAGTTCATCCACAGCACCCCTTGACCCCAAGTAACCCTGCCTTGTGGTTTTTGCCTATAAAAAGCTTGTGTAATGTAGAATGCTCAGCTCTTCCTTGCACTGCACCTGTGTGAGTGCAGGTACAGGGAACAAGCTCCCTGATGGCTTGTATCACCCTAACAATAGACCTTGCTGTTGCATTTCAGACATCTCTATCTCTGGTGGTCTCTCTGGGTGATGGAGCTTCAGGCCTCACAATATTAAGAAGTCACTTGTGTGAATATTATGTTAAAATGTTGTTACCTTAGATATTTATATAATCAGGGAATAATGTCACCATGCACCAGAACAAAATCTAGTATGTAGTCTTCTATATTTTATTTAGGAAGGCCCATAACATATGTGCTCTCTGATGGTTTTAAATTTAAATGCTAAAACGTCCAAGGGCAATATTTTTCCTAAACAGCTTATGACTAACAACTACATTTTGCAGCTCTAAAGTCTTTCATTTGTATATTGTTATTTTACCATCTGCTGGAGAAAAAAAAGTTATAATTAAACTATAAATACTTAAATCCCTTAACATGCCAAACTTCACTAAAAATGACCTACCTATAACATACTTATTAAAATTAATAAATAATGCTCTTGATGATTTCCTTGTACACACAGTATTTTAAGTCATTATCATTCCATTGTTGATTTAATAGTTTTTATGGTTGTGCTATTTCCTTTACATCAGCTTGGGAGATTCTCAAAGCTAAAAAGGTAAATAATATCCACTATTGATATTGTAGCAAATGTTTAGAAAACCATTAGAAAATATTAAACCCATCTTTGTAGGTTAGAACTTACCGAATTCTAGGCTTACACTTTGTTTCCTATTACAATCAAAAGTATAGGCCAAGGTTTTTTTGTCTCATAGCCAGTCCCAAATAATCACTTGAAACAATATTAATTGCAGATGCTCAGCTACTATTTTAGGATTATTACTAGCTAACTCCTAACTTAAATTTTAAATTAGCCCATATATATGTATGTATATATACATCATATATATATATATATATAATATCGATGCTTTGTCATGTGGCTCGGTACCTTTTGTCAGTACAGCATGTCCATCTTGCTTCTCTCTGTGTCTGATCACAACTCCTCTCTCCCCCTTCTTCCCATCATTCTCATTTTGGTTTCTCCACCTAATTTTATTCTGTTCAGCTATTGGTCATCTTCTCTATTCATACTGTATAAAGGAATATTCCATCTTTCCCTCTTTTCTATAATTAAAAAGGAAGGTTTTAACTTAACGTAGTAAGATGATATGTAACAAAACCAGTTACCAAGTAAAAATTACAATGACAATATCAAGTCCATTCGGATTTGGCAAAATTAGAGAAAATATTTCATTATATATTTTGTCTTTGTGACTCTAAAGTTTGTAACTAACTTACCTTTTATTATAACTATGGAAAGCGTTAACAATGGCTGCCTAGTCTTCAAGTCCATCAAAGAACCCAGAAGGGTTAAATGTTGCCTAATGATAGGGACATTTGGCTTTCTGGAAGGTAACTCTAGGTTCTTCTGTGACTTAGGGAATCTAAGTTTGGCCTACAGGCCTAGTATATGACAGATTTTCTGAGAAGTAGAGAACTTTGAAGGACTTCCATACTTCCTTTGTCTACCAAAGTCTGGAAGTCACTAGTCCAGGTTGGTCAGTATACTGTCAGTCATCAAGGCAAGGGCAGTTTCTTTGCTCAAATGATTATTAGCATTTGCCATAAAGAATGCAAGTGGAGTTTCCTCAATACCTATCATATTCTCTGAAGTAGATTCCTGCTGCCAGGAACAGATGTGTCTCACTGTCACAAAAACAAACAAACAAACAAAAACAAAAACAACTTGGGTTATTAAACATAATAAATTTTCTGTTGGTCTTTGAAGTGTTTGAAGACCACTTACTTACCTAAATATATTTATTTAACTTTGAAAATGCAGCTAATATGACAAATTTGGTTACTATAGATGGTTATTAATCTGTATTTTTAAAATTATATATTATACTTTAAAATGAGTTGCATAAGCACAGTACGTCAAACAAAAGTAGAAATATAATATAATAAAGTAAAATTAACTTTAAATTTGTATCACTAAATGAAAATTAATACCAATGTAAAACATTTTGAGATTAATAGTTGTTTTTTGGATCAAGATAGATTCAATCATCTACTCTTTATCCTATCATTTCTATGCCATATCTTCTTTTTCTCTCAGAAAAAGATCTTTAAATTTAAATTTTTTTTGTTTAAATTTTTTTTTACTATGACCAATCAACAACAATTTGTGACTAACTCTCCTTAAGTGATTATAAATATCCATAGCCCATCTTTTGGGAATGTGGGTGTCATTCTCTAGACTACTTCTTGTTGTTTGGGAGCACTGGAAATATTTGGAGGAACCTTGAGAAAATAGGTCTTGGCTGGAGTATTCTGTGAGTCAGTATCCTTGAAGCTGTTCTGAGTGCTGGATCACCTGGGCCATCTGTTTTTGTCCCCTTGCCCTGAAAATACATAAACTTTTAAAGATCGCATACATATCTATATTAATACAAGTATCGACTTATGCATTGTGCATAAGTCAGTCAAAGATGATTTTTTGTTATGTATTTGAGCTGATAAAAATATACATCTTGTATCTTGTAGTTCTTCTAGAATTATTTCTTTATGTCTTTGGTCAGGATTTCAGGGGTCTTCTTCAACAGATTAAACCTGGTCTTCTCTTACCTGGAATGAATCCACAGCCTTTCTTTTCCTGTGGAGACAAAAGCATAAGCTCTCCCTCAAAGTAATACACCTTTTGACTTAAATTTTGAAGAAAAAGCATTTTCAAAATAAATAGGTTCTTTTCTAGCAGCTTTTAAAATTCAGTGTGTCATAGCAGGCAAAAAATTCAAAGAAAACACAACTTAGAATCCTAATTTTCTGTGTATGTTTTTATTTGTATGTGACTTTTTTTTCCTTATATTACTTTCCTCTCCTTTTAAGGACATTATTATTTTAAAACTATTTTTATATACTCTTTCTCTTCTCTCTTCTAAGACTGTCTATATTTTTAAACACTGTGATTATTTCTTCATATAAATCAATCTTTACTGTGTATCTGTAACCTTTTCTGTCTGCATGAGCGAAACCCCAAAACTTCCACAAAATAGGTTGGCTTAGCTCAAACTGGTGGCTCACATCCACAGGCAATGACTTGGAGTTGTCTCTCTGTACCACAGCCCATGTGAGACATGAGACTAGGAAGGCACATTTGATTCCATTTTAGAACCTTTTAAAAAACTTTCTTAGGTTTTATGTGGACATTCTTGTTAAATGTTTGGGTACCATTTGTAGGCAAATGGGTTTTTTCTTGTTGTTTTGTTTGTTTGGTTTTTGGTTTTTCCCATCTGCTAGTTCCCAAATAACCAACATGGACTTAATATTAATTGTAAATGATCAGCCAATAGCTCAGGCTTGTTACTAACTTACACTTAAAGTAACCTATACCTCTTATCTATGCTTTGTCATATGGCTTGGTACCTTTTCTTAGGACAGCACACTCATCTTGCTTCTCTCTGCATCTGCTCAAGGCTTCTCTCTGCCCTTTTTCTTCCCATCATTCTTAGTTTGGCTCTCCTATCTAGTTTTAACCTGTTCAGCTATTGGCCAGGAAGACTTTTTTTATTATACCAATCAGGGCAACATATATTATATTATCATTTTTCTGATCACAACTTCCAATGATTTACTTTTCTTAAGAATCATACCAAATGATATGGTTGGAGTGAAAATGATCACATTATCTCCTGTGTCACTAAAACCACAAATCAGGAGATGTTGTGAGCATCTTGCTTTACCTGCACTATTGCTTTCACTTCTGGTTTGTGCTTCATGATTCAAATTGTTTTTTCTAAGTTGATTTCATTTACTTTACATTTTTCTCTCATACTTTCTATTAACTTCTTGTTTTTCCTGGGAATTATACAACCCAGTGCATGAGATGCACTTAAAAATGTTGTGATCACATTAAATACACAATACATTAGTTTATTGTTTTGATATTTTTCAGGTCATAGTACTAATTTATTTGTGTTTCTTCTTTGTTGTAATATATAGAATGTCAAGCTTCTTATATTGGTTGCAGGCTATTAAAACAAAATTTAAATTCTGTTTCATTCCATTTATATTTTAAGTTTGAGTTGTATTTTATTTTTATTTATTTTTATAGAATAAAGTATTTTTTATCCACGTATCCCCTTGTTCCAACTCCCTTCTCACTCTCAACCCCTCCAGGTCAGCCTTCAGCCTCCCTCCTCCCCATCCCTCCATTCCCTCCCCAGAAAGGGCAAGAGGTTCCAAGGTGGATTAGCTCAGCATCCACTCCAGGCAAGTCCTATTTCCTCATCCTAATATCAAGACTGGATTAGGTGTTCCTCTGGAGGGAATGGGCTCTAAGGTGCCACTAAATGCCCAGAAACACAGTCTGAACCTTCCCCTTGAGGCTCCACACACTGCCCATGTCAGTGGACAATTGCCTATCCTTGGAGGGCCTAGTTCCTTTTCCTGATGGTTCCTAGGTGGCTGTTCTTGATTCAGTAAGTTCTCCAGAGCTCCAGCCAGCCATCACTGTGAGAATTTTTCTCATAGTCTCTATACCCTGTTCCTATAGAGTCTCCTCCCCTGCTATCACCTGGATTAGGGACTCATCCCAGTGCTCAGCCATGTATCCCTGCCTCTACCTCTATTCATTGTTGGATGTAAGTTCTGTGATGGCATCATTTGATTATAGGGAAGTCCTATTTAGTCATCACCTTCACTCTTGGTTACAGACCTAGCCAGGGACATCCTGTGAGTTCTTGGAGGTTTCCCTAGCACCCAGTCTTTTTCCAACTGAACACTGGCTTCCTCTATTAAGATCTTCATGAAACACTACTAAAGCTTAAACCCCTCATCAAACACCACACTCTAATAATGGGAGACTTTAATACCCCACTTTCACCCTTGGATAAGTCAATGAGACAGAGACTCAACAGAAAAATAAAGGATCTAACAGATGTTTTGATGCAAGTGGACTTAATAGAAATGTACAGAAGCTTACACCCAAACACAAAGGACTATACTTATTTCTCAGCACCCCATGGAACTTTTTCTAAAATTTATTACGTACTTGGTCATAAAGCAAATATCAACAGATACAAAAAAATGAGAATAACCTCTTGTATCATATCAGACTACCATGGTCTAAAGTTAGAAATCAACAGCAACGAAAATCACAGAAAGCCTACAAACTCATGGAAACTGAACATCTCTACAATGAACCACCTCTGGGTCAAGGAAAAAGTTAAGAAAGAAACCAAAGACTTTCTAGAATTTAATGAAAATGAATCCAGAACATACCCAAACTTATGGGACACAATGAAAGCAGTATTAAGAAGAAAATTTATAGCACTAGATGACTATATAAAAAAAACAAGAGAAATCTCACACAACAGACCTAACAGCACAGCTGAAGGCTTTAGAACAGTTAGAAGCAAGCTCATCCAGAAGTAGACAGAAGGAAATAATCAAATTAGGGCTAAAATCAGTACAATAGAACCAAAAGAACAATACAAAGAATCAATGAATCAAAGAGTTGGTTCTTTGAGAAAGTCAACAAGATAGACAAACCCTTATCCAAACTAACCAAAAGGTAGAAAGAGATAACCAGAGTCAGAAATGAAAAGGGAGACATAACAACAGTCACCCAGGAAATCCCGAGGATTATGAGATCATATTTTGAAAATCTATACTGTACTAAAAATGGAAAACATAAAAGAAATGGACAGCTTCCTGGGCAGCAACCAGTTACCAAAATTAAATCAAGTTGAGATTAAAGACTTAAACAGATTTGTATCCCCAAATTGAAGCTGTTCTTAAAAGTCTCCTAAATTAAAAAAGGCCAGGACCAGATGGTTTCAGTGCAGAATTCTACCAGATCTTCAAAGAAGAACTAATATCAATACTCAACACACTGTTCCATCCAGTAGAAACTAAAGGAACACTGCCAAACTTTTTGTATGAGGCTACAATCACCCTGATACCCAAGCCACTCAAACATGCAACAAAGAAAGATAATTATAGACCAATCTTCTTCATGAACATTAATGCAAAAATTCTCAACAAAATTTTAGCAAAACAAGTACAACAACATATAAAAAAAAGTCATCCACCACAATCAAGTAAGCTTCATTCCAGAAATGCAGGGATGGTTCAACATATAAAAAAACTGTAAATATCATCCATCATATAAACAAATTAAAAGAAAAAAAATCACTTGATCATCCCCTTAGATGCTAAAAAAGCCTTTGACAAAATCCAACACTCCTTTATGATAAAAGTTCTGGAGAGATCAAGAATCCAGAGAAGATACCTAAATATAATAAAAGCAATTTACAACAAACCAACAGCCAACATCAAACTAAATGGAGAAAAACTCAAAGCAATCCCACTTAAATCAGAAACAAGACAAGGCTGTCCCCTCTCCTTTTACCTATTAAATATATTTCTTGAAGTTTTAGCTAAAGGAATAAGAGAACAAAAGGAGATCATGAAGATACAAATTGGAAAAGAAGAAGTAAAATTATCTCTATTTGCAGATAATTTGATTATATGCATAAGTGACCCACAAAATTCTATCAGGGAACTCCTGCAGCTGATAAACATCTTCAGCAATGTAGCAGGATACAAGATTAACTCAAAAAAATTAGTAGCCCTCCTATACACTACAAATAAAAGGGCTTAAAAAGAAATAAGGGAAACATCACACTTGAGTTCTATTTTCTAAGTGAATTCTGAAAAACACTCAACAGTAGAGAATTTATGTCGAGTTTCTTCATTTGCTTGAGTGTAGACACTTTTAAATGATTCTCTGTTTGGAGGTTGAGAATTTTAATGTGTATCAGATTCTGTATGCATCTTTATTTAATAATGATTGTTTAGATATATTTATGTCTAATACTATAATTTTATTAAAAGTACTTGCCTAGGTTATTGCCTTCAATATTTTGATGTCTTTCTACTTAACATATTTAAAAGTGAGTATGACTCACTCTTTTCAATTTAGAAAGGCATTGTAATCCTCTTTGTATTGTCAATGGTTTTTAGCTTTAATTCTACCTTGACTGACATGAGCATTGTCACTTCTGTTGTCTCTTTTGTTTGTGTTTTACAGATATGTCTTTACTGATCCTTTATTTATAACCTTTCCAAATTAGACTGTTTTAAGTTTGTCTCTTGTAAACAACATATTGTTGAATGTTGTTTTTTCCTCCAACCTAAGTCTTTGCCTTTTAATTGGGGAGATCAACACATTTACATACATTGTCGTAGCTGATATGTTTGGTCTTACTTCTGTTATCCTGTTTTATAGATTCTATTTTCTGTGCTTCTTTGCCATTTTCTATGTTTTCTCTCTTGATATTTGGACCATATTTTGTTTGCTTTTGTCTTTTGAAAGGATTTAAAAGAGAGAACTTCTGCGTTAAATCCTACCAATTATATTTTTATCTTAAACACATTTAAACCAATGTATCTTGAAATGTATTTACGAACAAAATAATACCTTTGCTTTCATCTCAGAGTGCCAGGTTTTTGCTGTTCCTTCCATCCTATGCCAACTTCTTGCTCATGAATTGTCCTTTTCCTCTCTCTTTGATTTTCAATACACTTTTTTAAATGAGTGCTTGAAAGTGGTCTTCTTCTGATATGACATTAATCCTTTCTTCCAGGTAATTCTCTTCTCATCTGTGACACAACAAGAATTAGAGTAAAAACCACATATATTCAACATAAGAACCAATATTGAGCAACATGGCTCTAGTGTCCTAGCTATTTCTCATGTATAGCCTTTTTTCTCACCATTGCTTCTTTGACCTTGGCTTTTCAGGTGCATTTAAACTTCTTTTAAATATCAATGTCCCAACAAGGGTTTCCTGAAACAAATGAACACAATCACATCTAAATATCCACATTGTTCTCTTTCCCAGGTCTCTTATTTTGTTCATGGCATCTGACAAATTAAACATATATTGGTGCTGGTTGTTTTTATTCTTTTGGCTCTTTCTTTTTTGGGGGTCCAACACCTGGTTCCCAAATAAAATACATGGAGGCTTATTTTTACTTCTGAATGCCCACCCTTGGCTTGGCTTATTTCTGTGTCTTTTTCTTTCTTACTTTCTCTGTTGCTGTCTGTGTAGCTAGGTGGCTGGACCTTGGTGTCCTCCTTCTTTTTTCTTATTCCTAGTTTCTCTCTTCCCAGATTTCTCCTCCTCTATTATTCTGCTTGGAAACCCTACCTATAATTTATCCTGCTTTTCTATTGGCCATTAAGTTCTTTATTAGATCAATCAGGTATATTAGACAGGCAAAGTAACACAGCTTCGCAGAGTCAAACAAATGCAACCTAAAAGAATATAACACATCTTAACATCATTAAAACATATGTTCCACAGCATAAACAAATATAACACACAGTATTCAATTAATATTGTACAACATATTGATCCATTTGCTTTTTTGATATCTATGAATATGATTAGGCCATAGGCCCACAAGTATAAGAACAATGTGTGTTTCATAAATAAATTACAAGCCTAATACAGTGGATTCTGTAGATGTAATTGTTGAACTACATGAATAAGTTAAGAGCTAGTCACACCCACAAAAAAGAATTAGGCAAGAAAAAGTAAAAGTCTCTGATTAAAGAAAATTTCACTAATTCATGTTCCTGTGTAACACAGTCTCCAAACAGTCTGCTCTATGTCATCCTTAACTTTGTGTATTTCTTGGAATATACATAGTTCACAAATACATCTTAGGATTAGGTTTGATAGTTGTATCACATATACACATCGTTATTTCTAGGAATATGTTGTATATCTCATTATCCATGATTTCTGTGCATGTTTTCTGGATATACTCTAAGGGAACTAAAGTATTTGTTCAACAATGAGGTCTCTTTTTCTGCCCTGCTGGACTATGACACTCCAAGAATAGAATCTTCATTTTGTGGCATTCTACTCTGGTACTAAGTTAAGTGAGAATATGTTTTTCTTTGATTTCATAATAAATTTTTCTTGGGTACAACAGCAATGTTATAGCTAACCTAAATAATTCAGACCCACTAACAAGGGAGATTTTTGTATTGAAACAACAACAAAAAGTTTGTATGTTATTCAAGGTTGTAGATGTGAAGCAGATGCCATGTTGACTTCTTGCCACCTCTACCCATAGACTAACTATATAAGGCAGCCTTTCCATCATCATTTACAGGAAGGCCCACTATAATCTCCTCCCTTGTTTACCAGTTTTGTTCAGATGTGATGGTTAGGCTTACAGAAAAAGCTTAATTGTTTACAAAGAGGATAAGAGGTGATGCTAAGCTACAGTGAGATGTTTGTATGAGCTGTACTAGATATTACCTGAAAACACTCTTTACAAAATTTTTGTTGTTATTAGCATTGGTTCTCTTTTTTTTTCACCTTTATGTGGGTTTTGAAAGTTGAACTCAGATCAACACAGCAAACCCTTTTACTCTTGAGTTTTCTTACTAATTGGAAACAATTAATTTATTCCCACATGATGAGCAAGTTAATAGCAATAATTGAACTAAAAGAAGGCTGGGGGGGGGTCATCTGTGGATAAGAGAACTTGCTAGGATTCTAGATTACTGAACAGCCAACCTACCTGAAACAATGAGTTTCAGGTTTAGTAAAAGGCCCCATCTCAAAAAGTAAGATAGAGGGAGGGCAATAGAAGAAGGTCTTAGCATACTTGCATACCTGCCCCCCAACACACACACGGGGGGGGGGAGAACACAAACAAATATATTTACCTAAAAGGAAAGGAAAACTTTCTTTGATCTATGATAGTAAATGGAATGCAGTGAATAAAGGATTAAAGTGATTAGTAGGCAGACTACTGAAATAATCTGGTCTTTTCCTAGAGGTCACTGTGTGCTGCTGCCTTTGACATCTGTAGTGTTTCCCTTTGTAACTGTAACCTACCACCCACTGGACAGTTTCTAATCTTCCTCATTCAGGGGCTTGAAGGAAGACAGTCAATCAAGGATGTTCTGAGGGGAATGTAGTGGTGTCTAATGATACCTCTGAGCACAATCTGTTTCTGCTTCCCTTCAGAAAAGCCACTTATTTTCTCTCAAAACAGAAAAATCTGTTTTTGAGACAAGTTCTTACCATGAAGCTCTGGCCAGACTTAATTTCCTGGAGATTTGCCTGCCTCTGCATAACTGATTCTTGTATTAGGAGTGTGAGCCCCTGCCCTGGAGTAGCATATACAATTTGTTATAGAAATTTGTGCTTCCTGAGTAAACCTGGAAAAAGAGAATCCTGGACTTGTTTCCATTTTTACTCCAGGAATCAGGCAAGTAAAAGTTCTTCTAGTTAGTTATGCTAAAGAGCCATGGTTAGTCGTCACCACTTAGGTACAGAATGATCATCCTTTATTCATTTATTTATTTTTCACAGGCCCTGGAATTGAATTTAGGAACTGCTATGCTATTGGGCTACAATGTCATTGACACTCCAGAGTACCACCTTTTAAATCTCTGAGCAGACTGATCCTGTAAAAAGAAAACACACTGTAAAAGGCAGGACTTTCTCTGTGGCATAGAGGATTTAATAGATATTCAGGAAAGTTTTACCATTTTTTGTCTTGAATAAAAATTTCCCACCTGTTTCACCGGTATAGTGATGGGTACTTAACATCGTAATGTGGCATATATTCATTGGGGAATGCATAGAAAGCAGGATGACAAAAATTGATTTATTTGATCTTTTTTGATAGAACATTCCAGTTCAGGGGTAAAATTATGTCACTGTAAGTTAGTAAATGTTGGCATCCATATTGAGGAGAATTTACAGGGAAATTTCCTACATGTAGGATGAAAAAGACCTGGGACAGTCAAGACCATCTGTTCAGGTTTCTTTCATATCGCAGATGGGGTAACAGAGATTTAGACAGAACTAAAAGTCACATAGTCAGTTACTACCAGAACAAACACTAACATTTTGTCTCTCTGTTTGACAAATGGGGTCCTGAAGTCCACTGGTAGTTGACAACCTTCACACAGGACACATTTAAACCAACTATGAAATGCTGGTGTATTTACCCATGGCGGAGATTATCTTTTAAACTCTTGGTCCTCAGAGTAAGAGACATTTAGACACAGTGTGGGGTGTATTTGACACACTCAAGGCTTGGTTGTTTGGGGGCAAATTAGGTCCTGTGAAATCACACAGATTAGTTTTCATCCTTTGCTTCAAGTCTGAGTTTCTTTGACCTGCTATTTCATTTCTTTTGAAATGAAAAACGTCCAAAGAATGATGATTAATGCCGCCAGGTCTGTGTATGTGATGCTTCTTGTGTCACTGACTTGAAGGTATTTCCATCTATTTTGTGATTCATGCAGTCTAGATGCATAAAGGTGAAATCTTATGATTAATGACTAAGCTTGATGTTTTCATCCTTTGTTTTTCTTTCATTTTGAATGTTTTGATAGTTGACTTAATGACTTATAAGAGTCTAATGTGAGAGTCTGAAGTCTAAAATAAGCTTAGGAAATATTCTCATTAATTCCCTTAAGGACAGTCCTAACTCTGATAAAAAAAAAACAAAAAACAAAAAACAAAAAAAAAAACTATCTTTTCTTGTTCCCCACAAGGAATGTTTCACTGTGGAAAAAGTAAATATTCTTTTTTGTTTGGGAGTAGATATAAATGCAAGACACTTTGAATGTAAGTTATACAGCTCTCCAAGAACAGTCTGTGTGTTATTTAGGAATGAGAGGCATTGTTAGAAATATTTCAGACTTTCAAGAGATCAAAAAGCTCACTTTCATTTAGCTTCTCTTTTTATTGCACTTTTCCCACTGAGAAAGGGATGCTGTGTTTGAATACAGCTTTTTTTACATTCCAAATTCTAGACATGAGCAAATGCTTCTTTTCACTTAGGTCCTTTAATTCTGTAAACTGTTTTATCATTATTGAGGGAGAAAACATTAAGTTCACCGAGTCAAGGAGTTATTCTATCCTTGACAAAATCTTGAAAGTACTTTCAGTAGAAAACCTTTATTGTCCTTCAAATAAATAAACGTCTAAAACAAACAAACAAAAGTATCACAAGGTCTTGTGGTACAATAGAAATATAACTTGAAGATTTTTAATAATATTTTTTGTAATATGCTAATAGGTAATTCTATAAAAAGCAATGGGGAAATAAAATGGCAAATTTTTTTGATTTAATAATCCTACTTTGTAGTTATATTTAAAAATATCACATTGTACCTCACACATGTGTAAGATTATGATTTATCAATCAAAATGTATATAGTAGATGCATTTTCTTGTCTTTTACTACATATATGGATATATGTTCTTGCTGAATGTATTTTCTTACATGCATATATGTGTTTAAGTATATATGCCATATTATAAATATACATATGTAGGAGTGTGTGTGTGTGTGTGTGTGTGTGTGTGTGTAATAGGAAGATAAATACTTGACCAAATATGGCAGCAGAGAGTTTGTCTTAGGGCATAGTTTGGCTTGGTCTCCATGGGCATGTTTGATGTGCAACCAACATTGGTACCAACTTCTCAATCTGGCAAGCCATGTTTCAGACACTTGAACACTGGTTATTAGATTTATTATCATGAAAGCCTATTCAAATCAACTAAAGTTGGACAAATACAGAAACCAAGTCTTTCAGAAATTAAATAGAACACACACTGATTGTATCGCTTTTTCCTATCCAAATAATTCCAAGAAATAGTACAGAACCTGGGCCACAATGTGATGCATGACTGCTTTAAATAATTAGGTACTTCTGTAGTGTTTAGACTTGTGAGAATTCAAGTTTTGTTAAGATGTCTGTGTGAATCTGAGTGTGGAGGAATAAAAACTGAATAAAAGAAAGCAATAAAATCCCACCTGCTTATTTTTAAGCAACATAGTTGTAAACATTTTATGTTAGTAGAATGAGAGATTTCAATTTTAGTCTAAGTCAGTATGTTAGATAACAAGAAGCAGTCTTTTTGACTACAAACTATGCAGTTCCTTGGCTGAGTCACCAGTCTCATCCCTGTGAATCAAAGGAAAGTTAAAAATGCTTTTAGTCTGCTTCACCTCAAGGCAAAAAAGCCAGAAAGAAAATGCAAGGGAAAGGCTGGTGAGTTCTTTAAGGATTATTTATATCATATGATTCCTATACCATCAATAATAGAATATGCTGACATTAAATGACAAAACGAAACTGGTATTGTTCAGAAGCACTGAAGCCACACACGCTGTTTCTGATTATACATAATTTATAAAAAGAAATTTAGACACTATATGAAAATTTATTTTTTAAGACCATGGTAAGATTTTTACCACATATATATGAATATATAAGTAGATAAATGTTGTGGAGAGTTTGGGGGAATCCTTGGTCTTAATAACCAGCTACAAATTCTTGAAAATCTTTAGGAGAGTTATTTTGACTCCCTATGGACCAAACCCAATTTTATTTATTTATTGTAGGAACAACTACAACATTAAGAAAGAATACTGGAGCAAGAACAGTACTGGAACAAGATGAGAGGACTAAAATGATGTCAAATGAATTCAAATGTTCAAGAAATAAGTATCAGATTCACATGAGATATGGAAAGTTTCAATGTTATATGGCAAATAACTTCCTGAGTTAAATTCTGATGTTTCATGGAACACCAACAGGCCAAGGACTCTGGGCCAACATCAAGAAGTTTATCTTGGGCTTCATTCAACCCAATAAAATGATACCTAACAAAGATGTCAATGCACCCCTTCTGCCCACGTGCTCAATAGACCTCTTGAAAGCAGAAACACACCTTGGGGAATGCAATCATGCATACTTAACAATGTGTGAGTTTCTTCCTTGAAATGAGGCTCACCTTGCTTGATTGATCAGGTCTCCTTGCCAAACTGTGTCAAACTTCACTGGGAACATCGAGATGGAAAGAGCCAGGGCCAGAATCTTCGCTGATGTTTCAAATCAGATAGCAAGGAACCCAGAGAGCTTGTCAACCTTTCCTCTACCTCTGACTACTCATATAGCAAGTACTGTTAATAATGATTTAAATGCTTTGGTTGTCAGTCATTGCTCTTTCTTTGTAAATGTTACCCATTTCATAAATAAATCAAAACCAGCAGACCTTCGGTTTTCAGAAACTTGAATGCTTTTGTTAAAATTGTATGAAGCAAATTCACAAACACATGATTTATATTATCTCAGTGAGCCACTGGAGATGCTAGAATATACTATTTAAATTAACTTCCCTCCCAACAAATGAAATCAATTCTCTTCTTGGGTTACTTCTCAGCTGCCTTTTGTCTTGTTGCAGAATCTTTTCTATTTCTCTCACTCATTCATCTATTGTGCCCTTTCCTTGATCTGATAGCATTAAACATATAATTAAGTCATAAAGGGGGGAACTGATGAGTGCAGCAGATGGTAATTGCTTCCTACATTTGAATGAAATGATATGCATTGCTACAATTTACAGCTCTCGCCTCATATTTTATTCAGGAACCTTTTATCTCTTTTCCTGCAGAATTATTCTGCAATAAATTTAGACATCTTATCAATAGCTTGGTGATAGTGGCAGAAACAGAGAAAAACTGAACTTTGTGCATCTTAATGTTTAAAATAATTTTCTGCAATAATTGAATTATCTGGCAATGAACAGTCACATAGAGAACCTCAATACTGTCATTCTTTTCTTTGGGTCAAGTCTGTGATTAAAGAAAAAGAAAGACCCTCTAAATGGACAAATTATTGACTGAAAAATTTTGAAACTAAAAGAGAAATCATTAGGTGTACTTTAAAAAAAACACAGTTGGGAATTTTCTTGCCAAGTGTACAACAAAGAGCATGAAGGTGAAACTATCTGGGCCCTCTAGGCAAGTCACACTTTGCCTTTTAGAGAAATTTGGGGGAATTCTGGTCTGGCTCTGTTTATTTTTCTGGAGTTACATCCCACAGAGTCCACATCACTAAGCGATAAGTACCTGCAAACAACTCTTGAAGGTTGTTTGGCTGTCTCTTAGGACCTAAGGGTAGTTGCCACATTAAGGTCAGTTCAGTAAAAATAGTAGAAGCCTTCCTTGGCATGGTCACATGACATGAAACCGTTGTTAAAGAATGTGATTTTGAATGAGTCCACTTTTATGGGAGACTGGTTGTTGGCCTCAATAATACATGAAAACTGATTCTTTAGACTGAATCATCTATATCCAAGGCAAAGCTGTTAGAGGTTTGGAAGTTTTATGTACATATTAGCCCATGCAAAACACAGCACCATTGCAAGTGCCTTGACTACAATGTTGATTTTTCTATATCCTTCAGTGCATTTTTATACACCCAGACCATGTGTACCTTTCTGCAACATGCCAGTTATGTTCAGAGCATTGCCATATGCTCTTATGTACTCAACAGCAATGGTAAGGAGAAAACAATCATTTGTCCAGTGTTTCAGATGTTGCTTGTAAGGACAGATCACCAGCAGAGAGTGAAGCACTATGTTTTTTCATGCTTTCCAGTCCTTTTATAGTTCATCTGCCTCCCACTATCCTAGAGGTATCACTCCCAAGAGGGAAAATTCTTTCCTTATTCCAGCAATAAACTATTTTTTTAATAATATTCTGGAAGATAATTCACCTGTCTTTCTGAAATATATACACAAATAAGAGATTCTGCTTAATACTGACTATATTTTGTGTTTTAAGTGTTGTATAATTTATTGTGTTTATTCATCAGTTAATCAAAAAAGTACTTATTGCAACCCACTATTTGCTCAAGAGTGAAGTATGCTTTATAGATAAACAAAAATAAATACAATATCTAGTCCTCAGGTTTATCTCAGACAGAAAATTGAAAAGGAGATTGTGACAGGAGATGGAAGCCCAGAAGAGACATGTCTAAGTCACTCTGAATGAATAGAGTTGGCCTCCAGAACTTGCTTGAAGTTAAGTTATAGGGAGAAATGAAATTAACTAGGCAATTCCAGGAAGGCTGTTTGTTTAAGGTAACAACACTTCTGAAAGTAGGTAGTTGGTTGTGAGCAAGAAAAGAAATGAATGAGGTTAGAGAAATAACCATGGTGGCAGCAGTCAGGAAACTTTGGAGGAAAATTCAAGTCACAGTTTTAGAAATCATTGTGTATCTACTTTGCCTGCCATGGCAGAATAATGACTTTGAAAGTCTGAACACTTCTATTAAGATTCAAGCAGTGTACCATAAGCTCTTCAATATGAATTAGTCTTTGTTATGTACAAGAACTGTATAAAATACATATTATAACTTGAGGAGGTCAGATGCTCTGGCAAAGTTCCTGCAGGTACAGGACAAGAAAACCTGTTGTCGTAGTCAAATTCTTCCTGTCTGCTTTCACAATCCATGTTTCTTCTGTTTAACCCACTAAAGAAGAGGATGCCTTTTTATATAGCTTATCAAGGTCAGCATGTGATGAGCCCAAGTTACACACAAATCATTTAGGGGACTTCTAACAGATTTAACTTGTATACATATTCAAATTTGAGGTGTCTTGAAGCTTACAGTATTAGTAATGGAGAAAAGCTTAGGTATCCAAGCACTTGGATCTTACTTAGCAGAATAATTTAATAGGGAATGGATGGATATTATTAAGAAATCAAAAGAAATGTAGAAATCTGGGGGTTGACTCAACTGACACCCATTTTTGCTAGTCTCCTCTGGAATGCTACAACTTTCATTTTGAACAGAACCTTTCTTAATTGATCATTTTGGTTTACTCAGCATCACAAAGCCAATCTATAACTATTCTAAATAAAAATGATCGTTGGGGAGCTTTTCAGTGCAAATGTTTCCAAGTATAAAATCATCTAAGTCCAGCAGTATCTTATAAGAAAGCTAAAAAAAATAATAAATAATAACAAAAGCTAACAGCAGGCCAAGAATAAGGCTGTGAAGCAATTGAAGCCTCCATTGTACCTTCTGCTGTATCGAAGGTAATATTTTAAAACAAAATAGTGGGAGTGTGTCTAATCAATTCTTCCTCTGTGGAAAACATTCATAGGTAAACTTCATAGACAGAAAAAATACATCCATAATTTATTCTGGATCTTTGTTAATTTTGATGTTCAAATTCATTAAAAGCTTTTTTTGTCAAAAGTATTATAAAATAATTGGATTATAAATTCTTTTTTATGCCCATAACACTAAGCATAGAAAGTATATAAGGACTTAAATAGAGAATACACTATTTCACTTTAATTTGTCAGATGAATATCAAAAGGATATAAAGACTTTTTAAAAGTTGTCTATTTTTAAAATACACCTCAAGTTTTAAAATGATTAAACTATAATTTTGAAAATGCAAAGAAAAATGAATTCCATCTAGACGTTCTGGCTTGCCTTGCCGTTGAATGTTGAAGTCTGGAATCTAAGGAGAAATCTGGGCAAGAGAAAAATTTGGGTGTGAGTTTGTAGAATGTAGTCTATAGGTGATGCTTGGAACCATGCGTGTGGGTGAAATTGTTTATGGAGCATTTGTAAAATGATAAGAAAACCAAATTTAGAACTCCCAGAAATGGCAACATTTAAAGGGAGGAGAGGAAGAGACAAGCTATAGATAGTGCAAAGGTGGATGAAGGAGTGGGTAAAGACTCAGAGATCCATGAGAAATGAGAGATGGGAAACATGGGCAGGGACCAGCAAAGACTGTGGGAGAATGTCTCCACTGGCATGCAACCTTTTAAAAATGAAGGCTTTGTCTGGAAGCAGGTTTGCCCTTCCTTCAGTAAGCTGCCTTCCAGGCTGTGTCCTCTGGGTCTTTGTAAGTAAGAGGAGTTATTTTTTTAAGATTTATTTATTATGTATACAGAAGAGGGTACCAGATCTTATCATAGATGGTTGTGAGCCACTATGTGGTTGCTGGGAACTGGTTGAAGTCATATAAACTCTTCTTGCCCTGTTTACTCAGCAATAAGTTGAGTTTACATCATTTCAGCTTTGCCTTTCCTTTTCCAAAGTTTTCAAAGTCACACTAAATTTTAAAAATTAATGTGGTGATTTGAATAAAATTGACCTGCATAGGCTCATAGGAAGTAGCATTATTAGGAGGTGTGGCCTTGCTAGAGTATGTGTGGACTTGGAAGATGTGTGTCAATTGGCACGGGCTTGGAGGTTTCATACACTAATGCTAGGTCCAGTGTCATTCTCTCTTGCTGGTACCTGTGGATCTGGATGTAGAATTCTCACCTAATTAATCTCCAGCACCATGTCTGCGTGCATGCTTTCAACCTTTCTGCCATTTGATAATGGACTAAACCTCTGAACTGTAAGACAACCTCAATTAAATATTTCCTTTATAATAATTTATATGGTCATGGTGTGTCTCCACATCAATAGAAACCCAAGCTAAGACAAAGTTCATCTTAAAATTTGGCAATCTTCAGACATTCTTGTTAACTTTTCTTATATTTCTCCCATGTCCTCATTGTCCATACTCCTTTAAGTCAGCATGTGTTCCCTTTCTCATGACTGTACCCCATGAGTTGACCTTCACAGTAACTGGTAAGTGCTAACAATTAACTAAAACAATTTAGATTTTGAAGTTCATCAGTCATAGTAAAAAGCAAGTAATGGCCATTTCTAAAACTCTTGGAATTCAGAAATTCCTCCATGGGCTCTCTACAAATGTTCATTTCTACTACATTTAAAAGTTGACTTACTGGTCACAAAAATAATGCTATCTGTTTTCTTATGTTGCCTTCTGAATTATTTATATTGCAATATTTCCAACTCTTTTTGTGGCAAATATATAATGTTTGAACTACATTGTAGACTCTGAAGTCATTTGAAGATGGCTTCAAAAGTGAACCATTCCATTTATAACATCATTTTCAAGGGAAAATGTGTGCTAAGCTCCTAACAACTGATTAGCAAATTAAATTTTGGAATCTAACATGCTTGTTAGCAAGGAAGTGCGTGTAATTAGGAAGGTAAATCTGTTGGGAGAAAATCAGATAGGTGAGCCAAATTGCAGAAGTTTGTGTTGTGATAAGAAGTTCGTGCATATCTGTACAGTGTTACTACTTCAAACTGCATTCATACATATGGGCTCATACACATGAGAGGCACAATGCTGAAAATGAAGCCAGGGAACACCTTTTATTAACCAAATTTTGCAGGGTATCAATATGAGTAAAGGCGTTTCAGTAACATTCTTATGTTCAGGCTTCATAAGGTTAAGAGAACCAGGTCTCCCTGCTCAAAGTCTTTTCTACAATAGCTTCCCTGTCCTCTGGGAAGATTTTAATTAAGAACCTAAAGGTTTTGTTGCTGCCATTGAAGAAATTGTTTGAATGCTACTGCCTAAGTGGACACAGCCAGCATGGCTTTCTAGAATGGTGGTTAGAAGTCAAGCTGAGGAACTGCTTTCTTCAACGTGGTATGCAGTGAGCTATTGAGCAATCCCAATTCTAAAATGGAAATGTGAATAAGTGAGCACTAAATTTAGAGAGTGAGCTGAAGGCCCAGCTGTATTTCATTTGATTTAGCCCTCCATAAAAACCAAGTTGGGTAGTATTAGCTACACTGGATCAGAGAAATGGGCTCAGAAAGGTTATGTGACTTGAACATATAGCTACCTAAGTTTGTGAAAGATAGTGCAATGATTAATACATAGTCTTGATTACTTCCATTGTCCAGGGTCTTAACTATTACTGGGTGGCTCTTCACCTCTCTGGAGAAGATGCATTATCATACTATGAAAAATATAAAGGCAAATTACTTATTGATTGACCCAGATAGACACTTGAACAATGGCTGAAAGGCAGAGGTAACTACATAGATAAAAATAGATGAAATCTATATCCTCTTGAATTTAGTGATTGGTATAGTTTTTCATGAAGAGCTTAAGGAAAACCCTATACCTTCAAGGCTACAAATACTTAATAACACTGATTTATACTGTGTACATTTTTACATAAAGATTGTTTGATCTGAACACTTTGGGTTAATTTATTTAAATTAGTGTATATTGGATTTGGGTTTGATTGTGAGAAATAAGGACCACCATCTTAGAATAAAATGTTTAATTTTTTGAGAGTCACCTGGGAAGAAGGAACCCAAATTGAGGAACTGTTTTCATCAAATAGCCTGTAACCATATCTGTTGCTAATTGATCCAGGCTATTAATGGGAAACAATAGAAGAACAAGAAGACACTTGCTTCTTTTCATTTACCTTTAAGACAGCAATAAATACAAACTCAGCATTCATTCATTAGAGAAAGCCTCCTAGATGTCATCTGGAGAGAACATTCTGGTCTAGCTACATGTATAGGAGAAATAACAAAAGCCTTAGATACAAAGTCACCAGTCTTTACCAGGCCTGCTCCCATTCTTGGAATATATTCATCCTCCCTAAGGCAACAACCCAGAAGGCCATGGAGTAAGTAAGGCACACTTAAATCTGTAGGAGATCTGATTCTCTCTCAGGTCTAGCGTTTTTATATTTCTGCTCTATCTGCATAGGATCTGGCAACAAGTTAATTGTGGTATCTCCTACAACTATCACCTGGCTATGAGCAGAGAGGCAGGTGGAGGCAGACTGCAGTGAAAGTTCCCAATGAAGAAAGTCATCAAGGAGAAGCTTGGGGCATTTGGATTGTCATTCTTACTCTGTAAATAAGTATATCCATGCGTATATTTTCACCCTGTCAGGGAAATATCCTCAGAAAGTTCCAGATATGCCCCTGAAATGTTCTGTGTCCTTATGTATTTTGCTTCCTACTGATGCCCTTGGAGTTCCGCATACTTTATGATGGCAGATAAACATAATGTTGGATAATATCAACTGCCTTCTTTCATGAGATTTATTTTTTATTTTTAAAAGCACTTGTGTGTGTGTGTGTGTGTGTGTGTGTGTGTGTGTGTGTGTGTATGCTTGCTTTGGAGGTGAGAGTAGGCATTGGATCCCCTGGGTATGGAGTTTGTGAGCCTCCAGGCATAGGTGTTGAGAACTGAACCCCAGTTATCTGTAAGCACAGAAAGCCTTCTTTACCACTGAACCATCTCTGCTGCCCTTCAACTGTTTTCCAAAGACTTAACTTTGTACAAATAGACTTGCATAACTCTCGACATCATTAGAAAAGATTCATTATGCCACGGATAGTGGTTAATGCAGAAACTTCCAACTGATCAAGCATAGTGCTCAGCCAAAGATAGTACATGAATATCATATTCCTAATTGTATCATCACCCTAAGATTCAGGGAACATAGCAGAAGAGGTGGGGATGCTCTGAAAAGAGATGGGGGAGAGGAAATTGTAATCAGAATATATTGTATAAAAATTCTATTTTAATAACAATAAAAGATTAAAAGAGCCAGAGGTTGGGAAATATTACAGTGAAACTCTGTCTTCTGTATATGATAGGGATGTTATATTTGTGAATCCACAATAGCTCTGAGTGCCAGCACAAGATGTTTCCCATATCAAATCCTATTCAATACTCTAATATGAGAAAGAAAGAAGGCTTTCAAGACCCTATCCCTAGTTGAGGAGCTATAGCCACTGAGAGAAAGAGGGTTAATGTGTAGCCCAAAGTATATTGGCTATGATGCAGTAGATGGTGTGCTACACTGATGCACATACAGATAGCACAATTGGGATTCAGTAGGTTAGAGAGGAAGAGATGATGGAAGAATGAGAAAAGAAGCACAATCAGAGGAAGAAGAAGAAAGAAAGAGGACAGGAGGAATTGAGGAATGAAAATGATTTAAATACATGTGTTCATAAGTGAAATTGTCAAAATATAAATCAAAATTAATAAAGTTAAAGAGAAAATAAATGGTGTATATTATGCAGTATTGATGATATATATTAGTCTGTCTTATTTTTCAAGTATTGTGGTTTTCCTTAACACCTAAAAGACAAAACCCAATGGTTTCTATTGCTGCTTAAGTTGGTTTTTATTTCGTTTCATATTTCTTAATGCAAGTTGCCTGACACTGACTGATAATTTTGACTATTTTCATTCAGTTCTATGTGCCTTAAATCGCATGGAAAACCTGTTGCTTTCCTTACTTGCGTATTGCTTTGCCTGCTCATATTTATCTCCTCTCTCATCCCCTTTAATATTCTTCTTCCTCTCATCTCTGCTTCCTGACTGGTGGGGAGATCTGATGATCAGTCCTTGCAAGGCTCTGGCCCTTAACTCAGATGCCTCTCCTGGGTTTTTATGCTCAGAACTTTGCTCTAACTTGGTGTGTTACCAGCCAGAGGTTCGGAAATAAATATGACATTCAGTTGTTCATGGCTCCTGACCACTTTCTTCCATCATCACTTACAGCTTAGGTTGGTATTCTTTGACTTTTCTTGTTATAGCTGTGCTTAGTCATAAAACACATAGCAGTAACCAGTAATATTAAGACATATTCTGGTAAATTTTATTTAAAAACCTATAATGCTGGGAGGCACAGCCTATCTTGCACATTTAATTTAATTATTTTTCATAGGACAATAAAGATTTTAAGTTACTCAACCTGCTGTGTCTATTTTCTTGACTCCCACATTCAAAGTGAATGCCAAATATTTTATATTTGTTGTTACAGAAGATCCCCATCTCTGGTAAGAAGTTCTGTTTTAATTGGAGTCATAAGTTAGCTACTATAACAACAACAACAAAACTCTAATTTCGTTGTCTTAGAGTTTCCTCTCTTGATGTTCTATACTCCTACTGACCAGATGTTCCACTGCTCAAGCAGAATTATCTTGTCTTTATGTTCGACAGACAACATTCTCCATGTCTGAGCTGATTTTCACAGTAATTTATGCTATGTAAAGTGGAAGCACTTGTTAAGTAATGGTCTATGGAAGCCTTAGATATGTGGCTCTAGATTTGACAGGCATGACAGTTTTTATCTTGTTTAAACCCAGACTCTCTAAATATGGGCTTTAAAAATCCTGATAGCACTTCCCCACCTTCTTTCTCATTTTCTCACCTCACTTTGTAGTGCCAGGTGGATCAATTAGTATAAATCCCATTGTATTTCTCTCCACAAAAAGATGTTGTAATAGAAAGGAGAACTGGTACTTAAAAATGGAAGGAGAATGACTGGGAGCATGGGATCAGGGAGAGGTTTTCTTGCTTGAGCTGACACCTTAGCTACACTTTGACTGCTTTTCAACAGGTTTTGGCTATAATACTTTAGTGGTGAGCACTGGGAGTTGGTCAAAAGCATTTTTCTTAATATCTAGGGAGAAACACCGGCATTGCCTTTAGACAGCCATTATTCAAGTCCCTACTATACCCAGTTCTGCAAGTCTGGAACAAGCTAAACTTTCTGAGCCTTACTTAGTCTTATCACAAGATACATTGGTAAAACAGTATCTAGAGCAAAGATCACTGGGATGCTGTGTGAGGTTAAACTGAGGCATAAGTGTAAAAGTCAACAAATAATTCTTCCTTCTCTTCTCTTCTCTTTCTTCTCTCTCCTCTCTCTCTCTCTCTCTCTCTCTCTCTCTCTCTCTATCTCCTTCTCTCTCTCTATCTATCTATCTCCTTCTCTCTCTCTCTCTCTCTCTCTCTCTCTCTCTCTCTCTCTCTCTCTCTCACACACACACACACACACACACACACTTGGTTTGTCTTACTTTAGGGACAACGTCTTCTCATATAACACCAACTGTTCTTGAATTTGCTATATAGATCAGATTAACTTTGAACTCATGTTGTTCCTTCTACCTCTGCCTCCTTAGCACCTGGGGTTAAGGGACACTATACCTGACATGTGCTTCAAATAAATATTAGCCACATGTTGAGACAAATATAGCTTCATGGCTGCAAGGAAGATTCTGAGCCACACCTCCTGGTTTTAATACTTGCTTTACACATAACTCATAATTTTTCCAATGCAATCTTAATTTCTTCACATTTGTTTCTTTTAACATAATACATCTAATTTATTCTTAGAAACTTTTATATATGTGTGTAATGTATTTTAATCATATCCACCTTTCAAATGACAATTATTCAACAATACAGAACAGATAAATGAACAGGTATTAAATGTCTAGCACTGCTGCTACAAGGTAAATAATTAAAAGAATACTCTTTTCAACTTCTGATTTTATGGTCTTGTTTTTCCCACCAACTGAAACATGAAATGATCCATTAGGAGTACCTGTGTCCTATTTGGTTTGCCATTTTTGCACTGCCCATAGACACATGTCAATCAAAGATGAGAATTTATGAAGGGATCAGAAAGTAGAATCAATATATCTCAAAGTTGAAACAGCAATCACTTCCGATTAGAAATGGATGACTCTTACAAAGAGTACATTTTACAAAGGGGTGGACTGGTACTGTCTGAAAGAAGAGAAATTATTAGGCTGGAGAGCTTAAAGTTTTCAGCCCTCACATTACATTTGACATACAACAAAGTAAAATAATATCTTAAACCTCCTAACAAATTGCATGGTGGTTTGTAACATAAACAATTCAGGGATTGGAGCTGTCTGCATTAGTGTTTCATCATTTCTCACAATAAGAAATCCAAAGAGAGAAAAGAGGTGACACCACCCACATTTTGTCTGGAGTGAATGTGTATTTTTCCACTTGTCAGCATGTGGGAGGCTCTCTATGGGTGTTGCTACAACTTCAAAAATCACCTAAATGAGTGTGAGCAAAGAAGGAAAAACTCAAAAGTAATACATGAGTGATGCAGGATCTGTAGTGTTTACGGAATATTCTTAGAAAAATTAAGATATTTTTAGTCCTTGTCTGAATGAAAGTGCACTTTGCAGAAATTTCAGAAATGTCTTTCTGTGTTGATGATTTTCTGACCATGGTGCTCATGAGCCACCTGTACCAAGTTTGCTTCTGATTAGAGTTTGAATTTGAGGAAAACAGGCAGCCATATTTTTTTCTGCAGCCTGGGACTTGTCACATCTAAGCAGAATAAGAAGAAGGCAACATGACCCAATAGACTGTCCATCACATTCCAATCTTGGAAGCTGACTTTGCATCACATCCTGGACTGAAGAGCTAGATGTGAATGCAGGTAAGGAATGGGAGGTGGGAGAAAAGTGGACTGCTGTTTGACTCATGTTGTGTGGAGTGAGATCTGCCCTTCACACTTCCTATATTTTATAAACAAGTGAAAAATACTGCAAACAATATTCTTCCCATGTCCTGTTTGTAGCATACATTATAAAATCTATTTTTACTTATTTTATATTTCTAAGCAGCTCTGCTTAAGTTAAAAATTGGGCTTTCAAATTCTACATTTTAAAGATGTAATTTCACAAATTCTGACATACATATTTACTCAAAGACATCACCAAATATGCCATCTTCAAGAAAAACACTGACATATAAAGACAAAATTACACTGAAATGTAAAGGATGAAAAGACATATTGCTATGGTAATATTATTTTAGCAATATGATATTAGTATGGATATTAATATCTGACAAATAGAATTTAGAGAAAAGAGCACTACCATAACAGCTTTTCTTAATTTCAGTTCCTGATGATAAATTAGAAAATTCATCATGAAAATATAAACATTTGGCATACAATAGCAAAAACTCAAAATATGTGCAGAAATGTAGGATAAAGCTACAAGGAACAGATAAATCCTCAACTTCCGTTAGATATTTCAATGCCTTCATTTTAATAATTTATAAAATAGGTAGACAGAAAGTTGAATATAAAAGAGATAAAACTACCAATCCATGTCATAATTTATGTTTTTTAAACAAGTAATAATTGTAAAACTGTTTGATTTCACTATTGGGTTACCTAGATTTTTCAAGCAGATATAGAACACTTATAAAATTATACCAAATTTTAAATATAGCACAGATTTCAATAAATTTAAATATTGAGGCTGGAGGGTTGGCTTAGTGGTTCTGTACACTTGATTCTCCTACAGAAGGTTGTGTTCAATTGCCAGCACTTACATAGAGAAACTCACAGCTACAGGTAACTCCAGTTTAGGTGGTCTGATGCCCTCCTCTGGCATCTGTGGGCACCACATACACACATCCACACACACACTCATAATTGAAAATAAAAATACATCTTTAAAAACTGTTTTAAAAGACATTATAAACTAAAGTGTGTAGGAGGGTATTTAAGTGGAGCATAACAGTAAATTTATAGAATTAATCACACATATTGGATAAAGTAGAGCTTTGATTCAGTACCTTGATGCTTAACTGTTGGTAGTGGATCAAGAAAATTGAATCAAACTCAAATCAAGCAGAATTAATAAGTACCATATAGAAATAAACAAAAACTGAAAAGCAATAGATTAAAAATCAATGAAATGTAAAAGAGTTTCTTTGAGGATATCAATAAAATTTATCAAATTTTGAAAAAATTTAAAAATTACTAGGCTTACCAGTATATCAGTTAAAGAAAATAAATATGGTTGATGACATTCCATGTATAAAACACCAAATACAGATGCCATGATTAATGTATTCTAGCAAGCAGACTTTTTAAAAAAAATCACAAAATCTCTTCTTGAATATTAGAGAAAGGGGCGAATATTTTTTCAACTCAAAATCTATGAGGTCAGCATTTAGTTCCTGTGAAAACTCAAAACTCAAGGAAAGAATATAACAGGCTTGTGTGGTTCATCAGTAAAAGTACAAATATTTTTGTCAGACTCTTAATAAATTAAATTCAACAATATGTGTGTGTTTCAATATGACATATACAATGAGATATATAGCAGAAATGCAAGGATGGTTTAATATTTGACATCAGTCAGAAATGACATTAGTAAAAAGAGATGCTAACCTTTGTCAACATCTGTACAGAAGAATGTTGCCACAGGAACTCACGATTTCAGCAAGAGCTCCCAGCATCCCAAATCAGCTGGCACTAGATCCACTGAGAAGTGTAGTTTCATTGTACTTCAGTCATTTCTCCCTGAGGGAGGCACAGCTTATTGGGGATGCTATCAACAAAGCCATCCCTGGCTCTCTTGCCCAGAACACTGCTGAGTTACCCGAATCCACTAAAAATAGAAATTAGAAGTTATATATTCATGATAAAAAAACAAGGAAAAATTTAGCAAAAAAAATAAAAATGTAAAATTCAGAGACAAAATTTTTAAAAAATTGTCCCTTTATGTCATAGTCTGACCCAATTAAAATGAAAATGATTAATTCACCTTCAGTTTCTGAGATTTGAAATTGGGTTGTCATCATGGTACATTATAGGACATGTACAAATTCTTCATGTAACAATAAATTAATACTAGAAAAAAAAAGTTATATTGCCAAAGACAGGATTTAAAGTTGCCAGAATTAAAATTATTCAAACTTACTCTATAATAGATTTACCAACTAATGGATAGAGTAGAGATGTGGCTTAGATGGTTTGCTATCAGAGGATGTTAAAAATGAACAGTGTCCCCAGAGCTGACAGACTATGAGAAATATCCATTGAGAATGCATTAATCTAAGAAGAGTCCTATGAACCTCAATAATATAAGGCACAACCACAGGATGGCTAAAAGGCAGAAAAGAGAAAATAGAAAAATAGTTAAATTGAATAATACAGAAATAGAAGGAAACTCTGCATGTATATGTGTTTATGGAGCTTTTCTTTTTTTGATTATTTTATTGTGTTTTTAATGTGTCTGATTTCTAAAAAGAGAAAAAGAAGGCATGAAATTGGAAGGGTGATGATTTCCTTATTTCTTTTATAGCCCTTCTATCTTTAGTGTAAAGAAGGGCTACTGCTTTCTTTGAGTTAATCTTGTATCCTACTACATTGCTGAAGGTCTTTATCAGCCATAGAAGTTCCTTGGAAGAATTACCTGATCTTCGACAAAGAGGCTAAAAATATTCAATGGAAAAAAAGATAGTATATTTAACAAATGGTGTTGGCATAGCTGCATAGTAGTGTGTAGAAAAATGCAAATAGACCCAAGCCTGTCACCTTGCAAAAAACTCAAATCCAAATGGATCAAAGATCTCAACATAAACCCAGCCACTTTAAACTTGATAGAAAAGAAAGTGTGAAATACACTTTAACAAATTGGCACAGGCGAACACTTCCTAAATATAATACCAGTGGCACAGACACTAAAATCAACAATCAATAAGTGGGATCTCCTGAAGCTGAGAAGCTTCTGTAAAGCCAATGACACTGTCAATAGGACAAAATGACAGCCTACAGAATGGGGAAAGATTTTCACCAACCCTACAAGTGATAGAGGACTCATCTCTAAGATATATAAAGAACTCAAAAATCCAGAGCTCCTAACCTTGAATAACCCAATCAAAAATGGGGTTCAGATCTAAATAGGGAATTCTCAGCAGAAGAATTACGAATGGCTGAAAGGCACCTGAAAAAGTGCTCATCATCTTTAGCCATCAGAGAAATGCAAATCAAAACAACTTTGAGGCACTCTGTAACAGGCTCAGATAAAGTCTGCCTGTCACCATACCCACAGCTGCTGCTGAGGGAATTTGCACGGCTACCCACCTCTACCACCAACTGAGTGAACAGATAATGACAGGGGTCCCTGAAGGACAGACTCAGAGCCCGCCCAGAGAGGTGACTGGAGGTGCACAAGCCTGAGTGCCACAACTGACCAGGAGCCACCTAATCGTGAACCACTGAAGCCATGGACAAATGTCAGTGCAAAAACTTACATAATAATGCAAAGAACAACAAGGTAACTCCAGAAGAAAGTGGCAATCTTACAAATACAAGACCTGAACTGAGCAATGAAAAGGAAAAAGAAGGAAGCAACACCAAAAATTCCTTTTTGATGATCATTGAAGCTCTCAAAGAAGATATGAAAAATAGCCTTAAAGAAATAGAAGAAAATACAAACAAAAAATTGGAAGAGATGAACAAATCTATGAAAGAAACATGCCAGGAACTAAAAACTGAAATAGAAGCAATAAAAAGGGCACAAAATGAGGCAAAGATGGAAATAGAAAACCTGAAGAAAACAGCTGGAACCACAGATACAAGCATAACAAACAGAGTTCAAGAAATGGAAGATAGATTCTCTGAAGTGGAAGACTCAGTAGCTCAAATAGATATATCAGTCAAAGAAAATAGTAAAACTAACAAAGCCATAACTCAAAATGTTCAGGAAATATGAGACACCATGAAAAGACCTAATTTGAGAATAATAGGAATAAAAGAAGGAGAAGAATACCAGCTCTAAGGCACAGATAATGTTTTCAATAAAATCATAGAAGAAAACTTCCCTAACCGGAGGAAGGAAATGCCTATAAAGATACAAGAAGCTTACAGAACACCAAATAGATATGACCCCCCCAAAAAAGTCAGCATGCCACATAATAATCAAGCCACAAAACATATCGAACAAAGAAAAAAATTTTAAGAGCTGCAAAAGAAAAGGGCCAACTCACATATAAAGGCAGACCCATCAAAATAACGCCTGACTATTCAATGGAAACGATGAAAGCTAGAAGGGCTTGGTGAGAAGTTATACAGATGCTAAAAAAGCATAGCTCACAAACTAGAATACTATACCCTGCAAAATTATCAATCACCATAGATGGAGTAAACAAGGTATTTCAGGACAAAGTCAGACTGAAAGAATATCTATCTACCAATCCAGCACTACAGAGAGTATTAGAGGGAAAACTCCATCATAAGGACCCCAGATACACACATGAAATTACAAACAATCAATAATTCCACAGAAGAATACCCTAGAGAAAGGAAATACAAACAAGTTACCACCAAAAATGACAGGAAATATGAATCAATGGTCACTAATTTCCCTTAATATCAATGGTTTCAACTCTCCTATAAAATGTCACACACTAACAAGATGGATACAACAACAGAAGCCATCCTTCTGTTGCCTACAAGAAACACACCTAAGCTGCAAAGACAGACACAGGCTTAGAATAAAGGGTTGGGAAAAGATTTTCCAGTCAAATGGTCCTAAGAAACAAGCAGGGGTTGCAATCCTAACATCTAACAAAGTAGACTTTAAGCTAAAAGCAATTAAAAGGGACCAACATGGTCACTACTTATTCATCACAGGAAAAATTGGTCAAAAAGAGATTTCAATCTTAAATATTTATACCCCTAATATAAGGGCACCTACTTATGTAAAAGAAACACTGCTAAAACTCGAATCCCACATCAATTCTTACACCCTAATAGTGGGAGACTTCAATACCCCACTTTCAACCCTGGATAGATCAACCAGACAGTCTCAACAGAGAAATAAGGAGTCTAAAAAAGGTTATGATGCAAATGGATTTAATAGATATCTACAGAAGCTTCCACCCAAACGCAAAGGAATATACATATTTCTCAGCTCCTCATGAAACTTTCTCCAAAATTGACAACATAATTGGTTATAAAGCAAATATCAGCAGATACAAAAAAATGGAAATAATCCCTTGTAACATATCAGACCACCAGGGCCTAAAGTTAGACAACATCAAAACCCAAAGAAACCCTACCAACTCATGGAAACTAAACATCACTCAGCTGAACCATCTCTGGGTTAAGGAAGAAATTAAGAAAGAAATCAAAGTCTTCCTAGAATTTAATGAAAATGAATCCACAAAGTATCCAAACATGTGGGACACAATGAAAGCAGTCTTAAGAGGAAAATTCATAGTGCTAGATGCCTATATGAAAAATCTAGAGAAATCCCACACTAGAGTCTTAACAGCTCAGCTGAAAGCCTTAGAACAATTAGAAGTGAACTCAACTAAAAGGAGTAGACGGCAGGAAATAATCAAACTTAGAGCTGAAATCAATACAACTGAAACAAAAAGAACAATACAAAGAATCAATGAATCTAAGAATTGGTTCTTTGAGAAAGTTAACAAGATAGATAAGCCCTTAGCCAAACTAATCGAAAACAGAGAGAGAGTGTTCATATCAACAAAATCAGAAATGAAAAGAGGGACATAACAACAGACCCCCAAGAAATACAGAGAATTATCAGATCATATTTTGAAAATCTGTATTCCACAAAGATGGAAAACCTAGAAGAAATGGACAGCTTTATGGACAGTTACCATCTACCAAAATTAAATGAAGATCAGATTAATTACCTAAACAGGCCTATAACCCTTAAGGAAATTGAAGCTGTCATTAAAAACCTCCCCAAAATAAAAGCCTTGGCCCAGATGGTTTTAGTGCCGAATTCTACCAGACATTTAAAGAAGAATTACTACCGTTACTCCTCAAACTATTTCACACAGTAGAAACTGAAGGAATATTGCCAAATTCCTTTTATGAGGCCACAATCACCCTAATACCCAAGCCACTCAAAGACACAACAAAGAAGGAAAATTACTACCAATTTCCCTCATGAATATTGATGCGAAAATTCTCAACAAAATTTTGGCAAACTGTATACAACAATGCATAAAAGATATCATCCACCATGACCAAGTAGGCTTCATCCCAGAAATGCAGGGCTGGTTTAACGTACGAAAAACTGTAAATGTTATCCATCATATAAACAAATTAAAGGAACAAAACCACATGATCATATCCTTAGATGCGGAAAAAGCCTTTGACAAAATCCAACACTCCTTTATGATTAAAGCCCTGAGGAGATCAGGAATACAAGGAGAATACCTATATATAATTAAGGCGATTTACAAGAAGCCAACAGCCAGTATCAAACTTAATGGAGAAAAACTCAAAGCAATCCCACGAAAGTCAGGAACTAGACAAGGATGTCCTCTCTCCCCTTATCTATTCAATATAGTTCTCGAAGTTTTAGCTAAAGCAATAAGGGAAGAAAAAGAGATTAAGGGGATACAAATTGGAAAAGAAGAAGTGAAGCTATCTTTATTTGCAGATGACATGATTGTATACATAAGTGACCCACAAAATTCTTCCAAGGAACTGCTACAGCTGATAAACACCTTCAGCAATGTAGCAGGATACAAGATTAACTCAAAGAAATCAGTAGCCCTTCTGTACACTAAAGATAGAAGAGCTGAAGAAGAAATAAGGGAAACATTACCCTTTATAATAGCTGCAAATAGTATTATATACCTTGGAATAACTATAACCAAAGAAGTAACAGAACTATTTGACAAAAATTTTAAATCACTGAAGAAAGAAAGTGAAGAAGATATCAGAAGATGGAAAGCTCTCCCATGTTCCTGGATTGGTAGGATCAACATAGTAAAAATGGCAATTCTACCAAAGGCAATCTACAGATTCAATGCACTGTCCATCAAAATACCAACACAATATTTTTTGGACCTTGAAAGAACAATACTCAATTTCATTTGGAATAACAGGAAAGCCAGGATTGCCAAACAATTTTACTCAACAAAAGAACCTCAGGAGGTATCACCATCCCTCACCTCAAGCTATAGTATAGAATTAGAGTAATAAAAACAGCCTGGTACTGGCATAAAAACAGACTTGTGGACCAATGGAATAGAATTAAGGATCCAGACATTAACCAAAAACCTATGAATTGGGGCTGGAGAGATGGCTCAGTGGTTAAGAGCACCGTCTACTCTTCCAGAGGACCCGAGTTCAATTCCCAGCACCCACATGGCAGCTCCAGTTCCAGGCAAACACCAAGGCAAATAAATAAATAAATAATAAATAGAAGTAATAAAAAAGGCACAAAATGAGGCAAAGATGGAAATAGAAAACCTGAAGAAAAAAGTTGGAACCACAGATACATGCATAACAAACAGATTTCAAGAGATGGAAGATAGAATCTCTGAAGTGGAAGACTCAGTACCTCAAATAGATATGTCAGTCAAAGAAAATAGTAAAACTAACAAAGCCATAACTCAAAATGTTCAGGAAACCTGGGACACCATGAAAAGACCTAATTTGAGAATAATAGGAATAGAAGAAGGAGAAGAATACCAGCTCAAAGGCACAGATAATGTTTTCAATAAAATTATAGAAGAAAACTTCCCTAACCTGAAGAAGGAAATGCCAATAAAGATACAAGAAGCTTACAGAACACCAAATAGATATGATCCCAAAAAAAAGTCAGCGTGCCACATTATAATCAAGCCACAAAACATACAGAAAAAAGAAAAAATTTTAAGAGCTGCAAAAGAAAAGGGCCAACTCACATATAAAGGCAGATCCATCAGAATAATGCCTAACTATTCAATGGAAACAATGAAAGCTAGAAGGGCTTCGTCAGAAGTTATACAGATGCTAAAACAGCATGGATACCAAACTAGAATACTATACCCTGCAAAATTATCAATCACCATAGATGGAGTAAACAAGGTATTTCAGGACAAAGTCAGACTGAAAGAATATCTATCTACCAATCCAGCACTACAGAGAGTATTAGAGGGAAAACTCCATCATAAGGACCCCAGATACACCCACGAAATCAGAAACAATCAATAATTCCACAGAAGAATACCCTAGAGAAAGGAAATACAAACAAGTTGCCACCAAAAATGACAGGAAATATGAATCAATGGTCACTAATTTCCCTTAATATCAATGGTGTCAACTCTCCTATAAAACGTCACACACTAACAAGATGGATACAACAACAGAAGCCATCCTTCTGTTGCCTACAAGAAACACACCTCAACTGCAAAGACAGACACAGGCTTAGAATAAAGGGTTGTGAAAAGATTTTCCAGTCAAACGGTCCTAAGAAACAAGCAGGGGTTGCAATCCTAATATCTAACAAAGTAGACTTTAAGCTAAAAGCAATAAAAAGGGACCAAGATGGTCACTACTTATTCATCACAGGAAAAATTGGTCAAGAGGAGATTTCAATCTTAAATATTTATGCCCCTAATATAGGGGCACCTACATATGTAA
>PVIH01014822.1:0-52111 GCA_004025045.1 Sigmodon hispidus
TTTTTTTTTTTTTTTTTTTTTTTTTTTTTTTTTTTTTTTTTTTTTTTTTTTTTTTAAGATTTACTTATTTGTTTTTATTTTATATACAATGATATTTTGCCCTGAAGGAAGAGTTACAGAAAGTTGTGAGCTGCCATGTGGGTGCTGGGAATTGAATCCAGATCCTCTGGAGGAGCACCCAGCACTCCTAACCACTGAGCCATATCAGTGGTTATCACTATGTGATAATAGAAACCTAAAAGGATCTATTCAGATTAACAAAAGCCAACTTAGAGATTTACACCTGTCTTTGCCAAATGTTCAACACCAGGTTTCTGGAGACTTTAAATATTAAAGCTACTAACATATTAGGGACTGTCAGGGAACACAGATTGACAGTCAGTCATTCATACCTAATAGACAGACGGTTCTCAAATGCTCAGTGATCTGTAGAATATGGCATTTAAAATGCTTAATTAAAAAGTTTTTCATGATAGAGAGATGTGTTGGCTCATGACAGCATCCTGTATCTCCTCCAAGAAGATCAATGGGCACTGAAGATCATCCACCTGGAACCTGCTTCTGAGTAGCAACACCAGCCATTGTACAAAGACTGCCTTTTACCTCAGCTCCTGCTCTTTGCCTGGACTGCTGCCAAGGCCTTCTTCAGACAGTGGACAACAGGACTCTGAGGAATCCATTGCCTCACTCTTGCCTAAACAAGGTAGGCTGGTTCTCTCCACAAGTTTCTATCCTACCTACAGCTGTTGGATCTTCTGAGTCCTAGCAGTCCAAGACTGATGTTGTTGCCCTGAGACCTCTGCCCTCAACAAATATGGAGGTCCCTGGCTGTCCAGGAAGTCAGCAGGTAAATCTGTCACTTTTAATTGCTAACTCAGGTATAATTCATCCTTCTCAGATCTCTGATACCATTTGACTACTAGGCTCTGCTCCAGCTCCTTCTCAGATCTATGTGTAAGTCACAGGTGTCATTTTCTTAGAGCTGATCCTAGGTCTAGACAGTGTTGGAGAGGGTAGGGAAGCCCCTTGCCTCCATCACTCACGCAACCGCTTCCATTCAGTAGATTTCTCCTGGTTATAGGTTTAAAGATGTGTTTCACTGGGCTAAAACCAGGCCCTGGAAAATGTTCACACCTTTTAACCCAAAGCCATAGCTTCTGCTATGACACACCAAAATGCAAACCTGTTCCAGCTGTTTTATAGATAGTTGTAGGCATGTACAGGTCCACATCTCCTGCCAGATTGTGTCAAAGCCAAACCCTCAGGAGTTCTGCAGATACATCACTGGCCACTGCACCAACCAAAGACACCAACCGGATGAATAATAACAGGGAAACAGCAGATGTGATGGCTCCAGCGCTCCTAGGTCACAGCATCCCTCCATCTAATGTGCCATCTCTCCAAGCTCCTGGAACTTCATCACTGGTACCACCTTCCAGACTCAAGCAGGCATCCATCCAGAAACTGGAACCTGGTTTTCCAGGATGTCTCAATAAAGGACACATCTGCTCTCATGTCTCACTCATTCACCCTTGCCTCTTCTGTGCACTCAGGGCACCTTTCCATTCCATTCTTTCTGGCAGTTATCACTCTTTCCATGGCTAGCCTGTTCATAAGGCTGAGGTTAATAATCTATTTCCTTCTTAGCAGTCTGCCTTCTCAGCCCCTCAAGGAACAGAGGCCTGAGATCTGCAGGATGACAGCTAACTGAAGGGCTCTTCACTCACTCCCCCTGTTGTGTGTGACCCTGACCCCGTACTTCAACCCAAATCTGCAGGAAGCAGTTCAGAGAACGGAGAAGTCTGTGTCCTCATTTCCCACCATTCACCATCAATAACTTCACCTTTTTATAAAATAAAAAAGGGGGCTGGAGAGATGGCTCAGTGGTTAGGAGCACTGACTGCTCTTCTAGAGGACCTGGGTTCAATTCCCAGCACCCACATGGCAGCTCACAACTGTCTCTAACTTCATGGTACCCTCACAGACATGCAAGCAAAACACCAATGCACATAATATAATAAAGATATTTTTTTTTAAAAAAAAAAGAAATAAGAGGAATGTTAGTGTTCTGACCCACTTCCTGGAGTCTTGGCTAATAAGCAATAACATGGCCCGCCCAGAGTCCTGAGTCAAGCTCCATTTAAGAAAAAGATCCCTCCCCTTTGCTCTCTCTCTCTTATCCCCTCTTTCCTCCTGCCAGAGTTCTCAAGCATCTCTGACCCCTCTCTTTCTCTTTTTTCCCCCTTTGTTCCCTCTTCCCCCTCCCTCTACCCTTCAGTCTAATAAAAGCCTCCAGGAGAACTCACATTATAGATGGTTGCTGGGAATTGAGCTCCGAACCTCTGGACAAGCAGTCAGTGCTCTTAACTTCTGAGCCATCTCTTCAGCCCTCAAAGCTCTCATAATCTTAATGTTGAGAGATGTGTTCACTGGTTTCAGTGTGCATATGACTTAGGGTTAGGTTAAGATGGTTTTGTTAATAGCTCTGAGATTAAAAAACAAAACAAAACAAAAAAAACCTTAGGAAACAACATAAAGTTCAGAAAGACACAGAGCTGAGTGAGGGGCTCACTAAGGTCAGACACCAGGAACAATGGCAGCCTGCCTATTGCTGGCCAATGTACCTTTCTTGCTAGGATGGGTTGGTGATCAAAGGTGATGCTTAATCGCTTGTGCTTGTTACTGCCTTCAGCTTCCTGATTAAAAAAAAAAAAAAAACAAAAACACAAAACCTGTTAATGAATGGGTATGCACTTGAGGATTCAAAGTAGAGCTGACGGACTGTTTTTCATATATTAAAATTTAGATTTGTGATTCTTTTAAGATTTTTTTTTATAAGATCACCTTTTGAGATTAAATAATAAAGTGATTGATCCTTTCTTTATAATGGCAAAATGCAGTCTGCCAGCAAAAGAACTGGCTGAGAAAAATACCTTGCTTGCTTTCACTCTGTTAATCTATAACAAGTTGCTTGGGTATAAATGTATATGGATTCTTGGGACAACTGGTTTTTCACCTGTAATTGATAAAATATTTAACCATGTAAGAGGTATGAAAAACATGCTTTTTTTTTTACTTGTATTCATTGTAGTCATTCACTTACAAATCAATTTTTATACTGCTTGAGAGATTTTTCTGGGGTATATAAGCAGTAAGGGCAAAAATAAAGTTAGAAAGAAGACATCAAGAGAGACAGAGGGGAACATCCAGACAGAAGAAAAGAAACAAAGAGATGAGATAGAAGATGATAGAGAGACCCTAATGATGTGTGTGATTCCGCCTTCCCCCTTTTTAAAATTTTTATTTATTTATTTATTTATTTATTATGCATACAGTTTTACAGAAGAGGACGCCAGACCTCATCATAGATGGTTGTGAGCCACTATGTGGTTTTGCTGGGAATTGAACTCAGGACCTCTGGAAGAACAGTCAGTGCTCTTAACCTCTGAGCCATCTCTGCAGCCCCCCGCCTTCCCCTTTTTTGCTGGCCCCAGAAAGTTAAGCTTTGTCCTCTTCGCCAGCCCCAGACAATTTTTACTCCCTCAGATAGAAAAGTCGAGAAATTTGCCATCTCTGTGGATTCCCCCTCAATATCTGAGCTGCTGGAGGCTGGTCCTTATGGCATCAATAGTCTCATATAGTCCAGACTGGCTATGAACTTTCCATATAGCCAAGAAAGACGTTTAACTTTTAATTTTATTCTATGGGCCTTTTGCACCACATGCATGCAGTACCTGTGGAGGCCAGATGGGGGCACTGGATCTTTTGAAACTGGAATTAGTGGATTGTGAGCCACTTTGTGGATGCTGGTCCTGGATCCTTTGGAAGAGCAGCCAGTGTTCTTAACCACCTAGCCATGTCTAGCTCCTTATCTTGAAACAAACAACCTCCTCAAACCTATTTGTGTGTGTACCCCTCTGTCTGTGCCTATTTGTTTATTATTCTGTCTCTGTCACGTTTGGGTATGGGTGCCCATAGAGGCCAGAGAAAGCATTTGAGCTACATGCTGGACTCATAGGTGGTTATGAGTCTCCAGCCTTGAGTTCAGGGACAAACACCAGCAAGTGTTTTGTTTTTGTTTTTTTTTTTTAAAGGTTTTTTTTTTTTTTTTTTTTTTTTTTTTTTTTTTTTTTTTTTTTTTTTTTTTTTTTTTTTTTTTTTTTTTTTTTTTGTTTTGTTTTTTTTTGTTTGATTTTTTTTTTTTAAGATTTATTTATTTATTATGCATACAGTTTTACAGAAGAGGGCACCAGACCTCATCATAGATGGTTGTGAGCCACCATGTGGTTTTGCTGGGAATTGAACTCAGGTCCTCTGGAAGAACAGTCAGTGTTCTTAACCTCTGAGCCATCTCTCCAGCCCCCAGCAAGTGTTCTTAAACACTGAGCCATGTCTCCAGCCTCTTGACCTCTAACTTTTGATTCTGGCCTCCACCTCCAGTGTGCTGACATTACAGTCATATGTCACCCAATCTGTTTTCTTTCTTTCTTTTTTAAAGGAGTTATTTATTTATTCTGTTTACATGCCAGAAGAGGACACCAGATCTAATTATATATAGTTGTGAGCCACCTTGTGGCTTCTGGGAATCGAACTCAGGACCTCTGGGAAGAGCAGCCAGTGCTCTTAACCTCTAAGTCATTTCTCCAGTCCCCTCCCACCCAATCTGGTTTCATGTAGTGCTGAGCACTGAACTTTCTTTGTGCATTCCAGGCAAGCATCTACCAACTGAGCTGCATCCCTGGCCCAATAGAAGGGCATTGTAAGGTGATGCCAATGAAGAGTCTGTTGAAGTCTGGTGAATCGCAGATTCGAGTCAAGGTTGATGTTCCACTGAGCGAGGTGAAAGGCACAGTGGGAAGAGGAAGGACCAACGGAGGGAGCAATGGAGTGGTGATCTGGGAAGGAAGTAGCTGGGGAGGAAAAGGTGGCAGGGGGTGTGGGGGAGGGGACTGTACTGACGTAGTGGGAGGTGAAGGCTTTTGTCTGTCCCTCATCTCCTCCTCACGTACATATGAAGCTGGGGCACCGGTAGAGAGTGCAGGAAACAGTGGAGAGGCTTCGAGGACAGGATAGACAACTTGCTACAGTGATACTGGATGATGGGAAGGCAGACTTCCCCGGGAACCGAGGGGGTTTTCTGGGCACTGCCTTGCACCTGCTGGAGCTTTGTGGGATGACTAAACAGTAAGTTCCCTGAAAGCACAGTCTGTTCTTCCTCTTTGGCTCCATCTAGCTGTGTGGGTGCAGGTGTGAAATGGAGGGATGGGATGGGGTAGGGACTAAGGCAGAGCAGCCAAAGGAGGAAACGTGGGGGAGGAGCTACGGGTGGCGATAGAGAAGGTCCGTGAATTGGCAAGGGTCCTGATTGCTAGGAACATGAAGTGGACTCAGGAGGTTCCAGATTCCCATGGACTGCACTGGAAAGGAAAAGGCGTTTCATGGAGCAGGGGGAAGGATGGGGAATTTGATCCAAAGGAACCTAAAGGTGGTTCTGATGTGGGTAATTTTCATGGAAATGCTAGGGAAAAATGCTTGATTACAAGAGGGTGGGGGCTGGAGAGGTGGCTCACAGGTTAAGAGCACTGACTGCTCTTCCAGAGGTCCTGAGTTCAGTTTCCAACAACCACATGGTGGCTCACAGCCATCTGTAGTGAAATCTGGTACTCTCTTCTGTATACTGTATACGTAATAAATAAATAAATCTTAAAAAAGAAAACAACAAAACCAAGAGGGCCCAAAAGTCCAGATGGTGGAAGGACCATCTGTGTGGCCGGCGATGTCACCTGAATGGTGACAGAAGTAGGGAGAACAGAAAGAGACTGAGAATCAGGAGTGACTAGGAAGCCTACAGAGATCATGGGAGGGAAGCCAAGGATCAGGGCCACATGGCTGAGTCTGCTGTCTTAACTTCATAGAGACTACAGGTGTATCTTAAGTGTATTTTAAAAATTTCTTTAAAAATTTTACGTATTTTTATTGATCATATCTACCCCTACTGCTTGTCTCCAATTCTCCTAAACTGCCCCCCAACACTGCCTTCTTCCTCCTCCTCCTCCTCCTCCTTACTGAGTGCCTGTGTATTCTTGGTTGTGGGGCATGCACTGAACACATCAGTGGTCATACTTCCAAAGAAAAATGACTCTTTTAGTGGCCATCAAGTGCCAACAGCTCTTCAGCCAGGGATGGAGCCTGTTGGATCTCTCCCTGACCTGTGCTAGACTTTGCCATCTTAATCTGGTTCTGTGACTTCACGAATGTAGCAGCTGTGTCATGGCAAATACAGCATTTCCCAGCAGCACTCTTTCCCATCCTTCCGCCCTTACATCCTTTGAGACCCTCCTCTGCAGCTGTCCCATGGCTGTGGGAAGGGGGTGGAGGGTTGATGTAACCCACTGAGGGCTGAGTGCTCACAGTCACTTCTCGGCATTTTGCGGTATGAGTCTCTGTATCAACCACTGTCCACTGCAAGAGAAAGCTTCTCTAAGGCTGAGGGCAGCACACATTTATGGAGTAAATTGTCAGCACAACTGTCCTGAGTTGTTAAAGGTGGCATTCTCAAATCTCTGGCTCTAGCAGGTTCCAGGAGGTGCTGTGTTGGAGAGAGGGTGGTGGGAGGCTCTGATTCTAGAGAGTTTTAAAAGATAAGGAAGCTGTCACTCTTTCATATTATTATTTTTAAAAAATAAAGTCCTTTTTTTTCCAAAAAGAAAAAAAAAAAAGAAAAAGAAAAGAAAAGAAAAGAAAAAGCAGGCTGAGCAAGCCCCACAGAGTAAGCCAGCAAACAGCTTTCCTTCATTATCTTTGTTTTAGCTCCTTCACCTCTTGAGCTACTAACCTGGCTCCTTTTGGACACGGACTAAAAAGTGTAGTCCAAAATAAACTCTTCCCCCTTCAAAGAGTAAGAGTTAGCAAGTAAGAAGCCTGAGCCATAGGCCAAACAGTATAAGACTTGATGTGATTATCTGGGACTAAATGGCTACGATGATTCAGATGTAGAACTCTTGTTCTTTCTCCAGCACCATGTCTGCCTGCACGCCACGATGCTTCTCACTGTGATGATGACCGAACCTCCGAACTGTAAGCCAGCCCCAATTAAATATTTTTCTTTATGAGATAAAAAAAAAAGACAAGGAAGCTGGGTATGGTGGCCCCACCTTTATTTATTTAGATTGTTTATTATTATTGTTTTGAGACATAGGTCTTATTGTGTCACCATGGATGGCCTGGAGCTTTCCATGTAGACCAGGATAGCTTTGAACTCCCAGGCATCTGCTTGCCTCTGCCTCCAAAATGCTGGGGTTAAAGGTGCACATCGCTATACCTGGCTCACTTAGAGACAACGTCTCACTGTGCAGTGCTGAGTTATATTGCCACTCAGAATTATGGCTTTTTGCTTTTTTAAAATACAGATTTTAAAACTTTATATGCAAATGTATGTATGTATGTATTCCACATGCATACCTGGTGCTTGTGGGGGTCAAAAGAGGGCATTAGATACCCTAAAACTGGAGTTATGGATGGTTGTGAGCCACAATATGGGTGCTGGAAACTGAATCTGAGTCCTCTGCAAGAGAAACAAGTGTTCTTAATTGCCATCTCTCCAGCTATAAAGAAAGAACATTGGATTTTTTTTTTAACCTTTATTTTATTTATTTATTTATTTGCCTTGGTGTTTGCCTGGAACTGGAACTACAGGCAGTTGTTAGCTGCCATGTGGGTGCTGGGAATCGAACCCGGGTCCTCTGGAAGAGCAGACGGGTGCTCTTAACCGCTGAGCCATCTCTCCAGCCCCCAGAACATTGGATTTTTGACAATTTTCTTCTCTCTCTTTTTTTGGCAACAAGATCTCTCTATGATGTAGTAGCTCTGGCTGTCCTGGAAATCACTATGTAGACTAGGCTGGCCTAGAACTCACGAACTCTACCTATCCTTGCCCCCTGAGTGCTGGATCAAGGGTGAGCACCACCACATATGGTGTTGTTGAAAGAAAAACAAGGAAACAAAAATTCCTAATCATTTGTGCCTTGCTTAAGTTCTGTGAACACTTAGGGACACTTTTTTTTCAAGCCTTTCTTATATGTATCCACTATAGAAATACAGTCTGGTCCATAACTAGGTAGTCACCATGACAACAACTCTTACTTTCACAATTAATGGCTCACTCCTGCAAAGGCCTTCCAAGCAAGAGATCCAGCATCTTGAGATCATTTTGAATTTACCAAGAAACCTCACATTTTACTACTTCCAGAATAGTTCATGGCTGCTGTAGCTGTTAATGACCACAGGGTGTCACTCGCTATTGAAACCTGGAATTAATCTGTCCACAGATCCTGTCTGGAGTCATGCTCAAGGAGACAGATCCTAGCGTGAGATCCTGAATATGTGATCCCCAGTGTTCAGCAGCTGCTTCTGCTGGACACTTTTTGCTATCTCCATGTCCTCTAGCTTCAGGAGCCCTGGTTAGGTTTCCGGTTTCTGCCACTTCAAATTTCTTCCTTGGGAATCTACACCATAGGCATTTTTTTCCTTCTTTTGTTTTTGAGAGAGGGTCTTACTACATAGCTTTGGCTAGCCTGGAGCTCCCTTTGAAGACCAGGCTGGCTTCTGCCTCCCAAGTGCTAGGGTTATAGGCATATGCCACCACACTTGGCCCATGAGATCATTTAAAAATTTGGGATCACACCTCCTTTTTCTGAGTATGTGACTGTTTATTTGTTTCTTATTGTAACAACCCTCTCAGACTTCCTTAGGCTCCTCCCGAGGAAGGTGTTTCCACACCACACAGACATCTATTCTCTGATCTCCTCTTGTCTCTAGAAACCCAAGCTATTCTTTTTTTTTTTTTTTTTAAACTTTATTTTTATTTATTTATTTACTTATTTGTCTTGATGTTTTCCTGGAACTGGAACTACAGACAGTTGTTAGCTGCCATGTGGGTGCTGAGAATTGAACCCGGGTCCTCTGGAAGAGCAGACGGTGCTCTCAACCGCTGAGCCATCTCTCCAGCCCCACCCAAGCTATTCTTGAACTCACATTGTAGCTGAGGCTGGCCTTTGAACTTCTGATCTTTCTGCTATGGCTTAATTGGTGGGATAATAGAAATGTACCACCATATCTGGCATATGTATATATATATATATATATATATATATATATATATATATGTGTGTGTGTGTGTGTATGTGTGTGTGTGTGCACATGCACATGCGCACGCATGTGAAAATTCTTCTAGAGATCTTATTTTTTATATTAATTAAAATCATTAATAATTATTTACTATTATTTGTATGTGTACATGTCACATGTGTACACAAATGCCATGGATTGCATACAGAGGGCAGGTGGATAAAATAGTTAGTTCTCTTCTTCCACATTTAAGTGGGTTACAGGTCATCAGGCTTGCATAGTACTGGGCCCTCTCAATCCCCTATTTTTATTTAAATTCTCTTATTTTTATTTTATGTGTATTATATCTTGCCTGCATGTATATCTGTGTGCCATATGTGTAGTATCTGAAGCCAGAAGAGGACGTTGATCCCTCTGGAGCTGGAGTTACAGATGGTTGGAAGCTGCTGTGTGTAAGCTGACAACAGAACCTGAATCCTCTGGAGAAGCAACCAGAGCTCTCAGCCACTGAACCATCTCTCCAGCTCCCTATTTTTATTTTTAATTATGTGTGTGTGGCTATATGTGGGTTTGTGCATGTGAGTGCAGTGCCCTGGAGACCGGAAGTGGGTGTTGGATCCCCTGGGCCTGGAGTTACCAGGCGATTGTAGGTCTCCCCGATGGAGGAGCAGCGGACAGGAACCCTGGACAGGAATACAAAAGCAGCAAGTGCTTGTTAACTTCAGAACTGAGCATCTTTCCAGGCCCTCAGCCTTCCTTTCTAGCCCAGCCTTGAGCTTGCTATGTATCTGAGAATGACCTTGAACTTCTGGTCTTTCTACTTCCAGCTCCCCAGTGTTGAGATCATAGTCATGTGTCACTACTTCTGGTGTTTTCTTCCTCATGGACAGAGGTGGTCTCCTGTATTGCTCACCCTCCCAGCTTCTCTTGTAGCTGGGGCATAGACATATGACTATCCTGCTCCATAGGCTCTGAGGGAGAGCCACTTGGGTTTTCCAGTACAGATTCTGGACATCTACTTTTTTTCTGATGAATCCATATGGAAGGGAGAGTCTGCTCCCTTCTTACAAGTTAGATGAAAGCCTTAGGATGTGGCTGCGTAACCAGCTCCAACCAGCTTCAATCCCTTCTATTCTTGTCACTGGATCATCCCAGCCACAGTGGGTTAGGACAGGTCTTTGTGACTAAGGGAACACAGTGGAATGTATCTAGAATTCTAGCTGCTTTGGTCTTTGTAGATGCTATCCCTGAGGAAACCAGCCTCCACACTATGGGGAGGACATCCAAGCAATCCTGTACAGGACCTGTGTGCAGGTGAACCAGAAGCACCTATTTTTCAGTCATGTGAGTGAGCAGCCTCAACCCCCATGAGGCCTTTGAGTCTTCTGACACCTACAGCTCTCACTGCAGAGACACACCTACCCACAGCCACCATCGAGCCTACTCCTGATTCCCTACCTACCTGCTGAACCATAAGAAAGAATTCAAGACTGCTGTAAGGTTTTTTTTTTTTTTTTTTTTTTTTTTTTTTTTTTTTTTTTTTTTTTTTTTTTTTTTTTTTTTTTTTTTTTTTTTTTTTTTTTTTTTTTGTTATAGCACAATAGATATGTAACCAGAGACTTTTGAGTAAGACTTTCCAGAGAGTCTGCCATGGTGGCATGCCTTCAGTTTCAGCACTAGGAAGGTCAAGACAGGCAGATCTTCGAGTTTGAAGCTAGCCTGGTCTTCATAGCAAGTTCCAAGCCAGCCAAGGCTACATAGTGAGACACACACATTCTCTCCTCTCCTCCCCTCCCCTCCCCTTCCCTCTCCTCCCCTCCCCTCCCCTCTCCTCTCCTCTCCTCTCCTCCCCTCTCCTCTCCCGTCCTCTCCTCTCCTCTCCTCTCTCTCTTTCTACTTCTTTTCTTCTCCTCTCTCTCTCTGTCTTTAAAAATAGACTTCAGAGAGAAAAGATGAGGACACTGGAGCCTGATGACTTTGTGATTGGTATCCCTGACTAATGAACCACAAAGGTGCCAACGTTTTCCCTTGTGTCCTGGTTTAGCTACTCATCCATCTGCTGTTACCTGCGGCCCAAGTTTCCTTACTTCCAAAGGAAGACTCCTTGGGGATTTCTGAAAAGTGTTTGCTTGGTGATTTTTCTGTCGCCTTTTTCTTTCTTTCTTTTTTTTAAAGATTTATTTATTATGTATATAGTATACAGAAGAGGTACCAGATGTCATTATAGATGGTTGTGAGCCACCATGTGGTTGCTGGGAATTGAACTCAGGACCTCTGGAAGAACAGTCAGTGCTCTTAACCTCTGAGCCATCTCTCCAGCCCTGGCTTTTTTCTTTCTTTCTTCTTCTTCTTTTTTTTTTTTTTTTTTTTTTTTTTTTTTTTTTTTTTTTTTTTTTTTTTTTTTTTTTTTTTTTTTTTTTTTTTTTTTTTTTTTTTTTTTTTTTTTTTTTTTTTTTTTTTTTTTTTTTTTTTTTTTTTTTTTTTTTTTTAAAGATTTATTTATTTACTATGTATATACCATTCTGCCTCCATGTATGCCTGCATGCCAGAAGAGGGCATCAGATATCACTACAGATGGTTATGAGCTACCATGTGGGTGTTGGGAATTAAACTCATGTCCTCTGGAAGAACAGCCAGTGCTCTTAACCTCTGAGCCATCTTTCCAGTCCTTTCTGTTATCTTCCATTTTGTGAGGCTGGAAATTTCTTCTTCACCCTTTTCATTAGGGAAAAAAAAAAAAAAAAAAAAAAAAAAAAAAAAAAAAAAAAAAAAAAAAAAAAAAAAAAAAAAAAAAAAAAAAAAAAAAAAAAAAAGCCAGATGTGATGGCGAATGCCTTTCATCCCAGCACTCTGGAGGCAGAGGCCTAAGGATCTCTGTGAGTTCAAGGCCAGCCTGGTCTACATAGTGAGTTTCAGATATGCTAGGGCTATATGGAGAAACCCTGTCTAAATTCATTAAAAATTAAATTTGTTATTATTCATGTATGTATATGTACAGTGTGTGTGTGTGTGTGTCTCTCTCTCTCTGTGTGAGTGTGAGTGTATACATGCTGTGTGTGTGTGTGTGTCTGTGTGAATGTATATATGCCTTGTGTGTTTCTCTCTATATGTGTGAGTGTATACATGCCGTGTGTGTGTGTTTCTCTCTGTGTGAGTGTGAGTGTATACATGCCATGTGTGTGTGTCTCTGTGTGAGTGTGAGTGTATATATGTCATGTGTGTGTCTGTGTGAGTGTGAGTGTATACATGCCGTGTGTGTGTGTTTCTCTCTGTGTGAGTGTGAGTGTATACATGCCATGTGTCTGTGTGTCTGTGTGTCTGTGTGAGTGTGAGTGTATACATGTCATGTGTGTCTCTGTGTGAGTGTATATATGTCATGTGTGTGTCTGTGTCTCTGTGTGAGTGTGAGTGTATACATGTCATGTGTGTGTCTGTGTGTCTGTGTGAGTGTGAGTGTATACATGTCGTGTGTGTGTGTGTGTGTCTCTGTGTGAGTGTGAGCGTATACATGTCATGTGTGTCTCTGTGTGAGTATGAGTGTATACATGCCATGTATGTGTGTCTCTGTGTGAGTGTGAGTGTATATATGCCATGTGTGTGTTTCTCTCTGTGTGAATGTGAATGTATACATGTCATGTGTGTCTCTGTGTGAGTGTGAATGTATACATGTCATGTGTGTCTCTGTGTGAGTGTGAGTGTATACATGTCATGTGTGTGTGTCTCTGTGTGAGTGTGAGTGTATATATGCCATGTGTGTGTGTCTCTGTGTGAGTGAGTGTATACATGCCATGTGTGTGTGTCTGTGTGAGTGTGAGTGTATATATGCCATGTGTGTTTCTCTCTGTGTGAGTGTGAGTGTATACATGCCATGTGTCTGTGTGTCTGTGTGTCTGTGTGTCTGTGTGAGTGTGAGTGTATACATGCCATGTGTGTTTCTCTCTGTGTGAGTGTGAGTGTATACATGCCATGTGTGTGTGTCTCTGTGTGAGTGTGAGTGTATACATGTCGTGTGTGTGTGTGTGTGTCTCTGTGTGAGTGTGAGTGTATACATACCATGTGTGTGTGTGTCTGTGTGAGTGTATATATGCCATGTGTGTTTCTCTCTGTGTGAGTGTGAGTGTATACATGCCGTGTGTGTGTGTGTGTGTGTGTGTGTGTGTCTGTGTCTGTGTCTGTGTGAGTGTCAGTGTATATATGCCATGTGTGTGTGTGTGTGTGTCTGTGTGAGTGTCAGTGTATACATGCCATGTGTGTGTGTCTCTGTGTGAGTGTGAGTGTATATATGCCGTGTGTGTGTTTCTCTCTGTGTGAGTGTGAGTGTATATATGCCATGTGTGTGTGTGTCTCTGTGTGAGTGTGAGTGTATATATGCTGTGTGTGTTTCTCTCTGTGTGAGTGTGAGTGTATACATGCCGTGTGTGTGTCTGTGTGAGTGTGAGTGTATACATGCCATGAAGAACATTTGGAGGCCAAAGGACAACTTCTGGGAGTTGGTTTTCTCCTCCCACTGTGGGACTCAGGGATCAGATCAGGTTGTCACACTCTGCTTTGGAGAAGTGCTTTCCCCCATGAGCCATTTTGCTGGCTCTCTTTCTTTTTTGACTTGTTTTTCTCTATTTACATTTATTTATTTATTGTGTGTGTGCACATGTGCCACAGTCCAAATGTGATAAGAGAACAAACTGTGGGACTCAGTTCTCTCATTTCAACATGGGAGTCTCAGGAATCACACTTAGGAAGGATGTCAGCACCCCCTGCCCTTTTATTTTTTAATTTTTTTTTATTTTTTTTATTTTGAGAAAAATTTTTATTTTATTTTGAGAAAAAAAATAATTTATTTTTATTTTTTATTTTTTTATTTTGAGGGCGTTTTTGTCTAGCCTTGGCTGTCCTGGAACTTGCACTGTAGACCAGGCTGGCCTCAAACTCAGAGATCTGTCTCCCTTTACCTCTGGAGTACTGGGACTAAAGGCATGTGATATCACCACCATCCAACTTATTATTATCATTTTTTAAGAATACAAATTAAAAATGTGATGGGATCCAGGACAGCCAGGGCTACACAAAGAAACCTTGTCTTGGAAAACAAACAAATAAACAAATTCAATGAGATATATATGGTGTACGCAGACTCACACACATTCCTTTTTTTTCTTTTTTCCTTTAAACAGGGTCTTACTACGTAGCTCTGGTTAGCTTGGAACTCGCTGCGTAGACCAGGCTGACCGCAAAATCACAGAGATCTGCCTGCTTCTGCCTCCTGAGTGCTGCTAGGATTAAGAACAGATATTAGATATGTCCTCGCACACTTTTTTTTTTTTTAAAAGATTTTTTGTGCAGACAGGCTAGTTTCAAATTTCTGGTGCTCAAGGGTCCTCTTAATGCAGCCTCCCAAGTGGCTGCGACTACAGAGTTCCCAGCTTTCAAGTGCTCAGTCAGTGTTCTGAAATAGTTAACACTGGTGTCTCTGGGCCTTTCTCTGTTTCTGAAACTGAAACTCTGAACTGATTAAACAGTAACTCCCACATCCCCCAACACTTCAGTCTCTGATAACTTTTGTTGTATTTTACTTTCAGTCTCTTGATACAGCACATAGGTGACCTCTTGTAAGAGCTGTCTCTGGCAGTGGTGGGCTTCTGGGATGGTGGGTGGCACATATCTGTAATCCTACTGTGGTGGGGGAGATGCAGACAGGAGAATCATCTGAATGCTAGCATAGGTGCAACTGCAGAAACAGAAACAGGAGAAACCCAACCTCAGGAAGGTGGGGATTGAGAACCTAGCCTAAAGGTTGTTGTCTCCTGTCATGACAAATACATACATTAAAAAAAAAATGTTTTCTGCTAGTGATCAGGTGGATATTGTTCTGTTCTCTGGAAAGCAGGAGCTCTTGGTCTTAGCTCCAGTTTGGAATACTGAAAGGGAACTGTGGCTTTTTTTCCCTTCCCCAGCCAGAAAACACCAGTGGAATGGATTTTGCTGGCCTCTTGTGGGAGGTGCTGTGGGACGTCTGTCCTCTGGGAACCTCAGATGCCATAGACCAAGAAACTGAGGGGACCTTCCACGGCCAAACAGTCCCTCCACCAGCATGCTCCCAGGGCTCAAATAGGGATGCTGAGGCCCTAGAGGGCAAATGTTTTATTGTCCTCTAAATATCCAGGCTTTGCTCTAAATCCAAGGGCTCTGTCCTGTCCTCCATCCCTGGTGTGTGTGCGTGTGCGTGTGCGTGTGCGTGTGCGTGTGTGTGTGTGTGTGTGTGTGTGTGTGTGTGTGTTTACTTTTCCAGGGATTTCCAAGATGCTCATAGGCAAAGCCTCTTGGTTTAGACCTTACCAGAGGGCAAATCCCTGAGAACTTAGGCTGAGAGAACTGATGTTGAAAGCCAGGGCCTAAGAGCATAGGTTGTTTTGTAAGGCTGTTCTCCTGACCAACAGCCAGCCTCTCAGAATTGACTAACTCCTGGAACTTTGTCCTAATGAGGCCACGTTGATCCCTCACAACAGAGTGTCAGGTTAGTTTGGCAAAGGTGAGGGCTGAATAGAATGGCTAGGATGGGACCTGCTCTGATCTGATTCTCTGTAGGCAATGCTGCTGCGTAGCTTGCACAGGAGTGTGTGAGTGTAGCCAGGTGCTTGCGTGCCTTGTATTCCTGTGTTCATACTAATGATGGAGCTCAGACTGTGACCTGTTACTGCTTGGTACTGACATCAGAGCCTGAGATCAAAGTATATGTGTAGGGAAATCCCATTTTACTTAACAAAAACACAGTACTTTCTCTGCTCCAGGCAGTCAATATGGCGTCCCCAGGGAGCAAGGACAATCAGGTTGCAACTCCAACATGGGCAGCACAGGAGACTTCTCCCTCAACTTTTTTTTTTTTTTTTTTTTTCTGTTTTGTTTTGCTTGTTGAGACAGAATCTCCCAGAGCAGCCCAGGTTGGCCTTGAATGCACAAGGATCCTCTTGCCTCAGCCTCCCCAGATGAACCCTCAAGTCCTGCTTTATGGCACTGTTTGTTTGTTTGCTTTTTTAAACTTTATTTATTTATTTGCCTTGGTGTTTGCCTGGAACTGGGAACTGGAACTACAGACAGTTGTGAGCTGCCATGTGGGTGCTGGGAATCGAACCCGGGTCCTCTGGTAGAACAGTCAGTGCTCTTAACCTCTGAGCCACCTCTCCACCCCATTTTTTTCTTTTTTTTTTTTGAGACAAGGCTTCTCTTGGAACTTGCTCTGTAGACAAGGCTGGCCTCAAACACAGAGTTCAGCCTGCCTCTGCCTCCCAAGTGCTGACATTAAAGATATGCTTCACCCATTCCCACTTTTAAAATATTTTAAAATTTATTTTTATTTATGCGTATGTGTGTTTGTTTGCCTACTTGCCTGTACGTGTACCATGCTCACGCAGTGTCCAGTGAAGCCAGGAGAAGGCATCAGATCCCCTGGAATTAGAGCTATAATCTGTTTTTAGCTGCCTGATGTGAGTACTGGGAACTTGACTCAGGCCCTCTGCAAGAACAGCAAGTGCTTAGAACCAGTGAGCTGTTTCTCCAGCTTCTTCTTTAAATTAATAGAATATATATTGTTGTCTATATGATGTGTCTGTACATGGATGAGAAGGTTCCACAGCATGCTTGTGGAGATTAGAGAACATCTAATGAACATGGTGAAGCTGCCTGTGTCCTTCTATTTTTTCATGGGTTCTGGTGATGGGACTTAGGTCGTCACCTTGCTTGAGTGACAAGTACTTTTACTGTTGAACCATCTCAAGGAGATTCTATTTTATAAGAGAAAAAAAAGTTAGTGACATAAATTCTAAACAGGCTTTGAACATTTATTTAAGCCACAAAAGCCTCATGATACACATCTTTTTTTTTTTTTTAAACTTTATTTATTTATTATTTATTTATTTGCCTGGAACTGGAACTACAGACAGTTGTTAGCTGCCATGCGGGTGCTGGGAATCGAACCCGGGTCCTCTGGAAGAGCAGACGGTGCTCTTAACCGCTGAGCCATCTCTCCAGCCCCATGATACACATCTTGTTATCTCCACTTTACAGAAGAGGAAATACACACAGGAATTAGTGATTTGCTTGGCCAAGGCAGTGAGACTAATTCTGGACACAGCATCTTAGAATGTCTACCTGTGCTTCAGTTGCGGGCTCTGATTCTGAACTTCTGTGAGTTCCATCCTGACCATGTTGGGTACGTGGTTGAGTGGCAGAGGCAAGAGCCCATCACCATCACACTCATCACCACCATAGTAGTGGTATCCAGAGCTCTTCAGTGCTTCCTTGTGGGTCAGGCTCTGTGCTGGACATGGTCCTTGCGTTTGACATGGATCATCTTCACAATGAACCTCAGAAGTACATCTGACTATTTTCTGTCACACTGGAGGCTCAGAGAGGCCACACCGAGAAAGCAGCATAATTTGACATTTGAAGCCAGGCCTGCTATAGTGAAAGCTCACTCTCCTGCAAATTCAGTTTGAGCCATACCCTGTAACAGGTGGGGACTGAGGGATGCCGGGAGAACCTGGAAGCCAGGTCCAGCTTTGATATGTTAAATAGGCACCTTAGCTGTTTGTCACAGATTTGAAACTTAGCAGCTGAGATGATGATGATGGTTATATTATTATGAGACAGACTAGATTCAAACTCTTTTTAAAATTATTTTTAATTAAAAAATTACTTTTAGTTTTCATAACATATTAAGATATTTAAAACCTTAAAAATATTTTCTTATTTTATACGTATGAGCATTTTGCTTGCATATGTGTGTGTGCCACGTATGTCTGTGCTTTTATATGGGTATTGATAACTGAACTCAAGTTTTCTGGAAGAGCAGTAGCCAGTGTTCTTTCTTTTTTAAAAGATTTATTTATTATGTATGCAGTGTACAGAAGAGGATACCAGATGTTATCATAGATGGTTGTGAGTCACCATGTGGATGCTGAGAATTGAACTCAGGACCTCTGGAAGAACAGTCAGTGCTCTTAACCTCTGAGCCATCTCTCCAGCCCTCACAGCCAGTGTTCTTAACTTCTGGGTCATTTCTCCAGTTTCCCCAAACTTTATTTTTTTAAAAATTGCTTCCAACTATAATTTTAAAAGTTTGGAAAAACCTCTTTACCATACCCAGCCTGTAAATAAACACATACAGAAGAGCAAACTCATTTTAAAAACATTAAAAGGTGAAAATTAATATTCTAGCTTCTAAGAGGTAATGTCGTCCTCATGTAGCTGTATTGAGGTTATTAAAGCTGTCTCCACCACCCAAATATATAGCTTCAATTTTCCATTTAGAACCAAAGAAGAAAAACCAGATAGTCCAACAAAGAAGAAAGTGTTCCCAATTAATACATATCCTGATTTGGACTCCCAAAATTGAGATAATGGTGAGTATCTATCTGTCTATCTATCTGTCTGTCTATCTGTCTATCTATCTATCTATCTATCTATCTATCTATCTATCTATCTTCTTCTTTGTTTGTTTTTGTTTGAGACAGGGTTTCTGTGTATAACAGCCCTGGCTGTCCTAGAACTCTCTTTGTAGACCAGGCTGCACTTGAACTCACAGACTCACAGAGATCTGTTTGTTCCTGCCTCTTGAGTACTGGGATTAAATGTATGTTCTATCATGCCCAGCAAGTTTGAATTTTCAATCAGAGTATCCAGTGGAAGAAAATGTGTCCTGGTGCCATGAGGGGTGAGAGGGTAAATGAGCTCAGAGAAGTCAGGCGGGGTCCTACTTACAGAGGAGTCAGTTCTTCTATGCAACTCAAAAAACTTGGCAGCATCTCATTCACACTGGATACATTTTTCAAAAACCTTATTATATGTGCATAATTTTGCTACATCATGTGTACTTAGTACCCATAGAGGCCAGAAGAGGGCATCAGAACCCCTGGAACTGGAGTTACAGATGGTTGGGAGTCACTATGTGGGTGCTGAGAACTGAACTTGGCCCCTCTCAAACAGCAGCCAGATCTTAACCATGGAACCATTTCTCTAGTCCCCACATTAGATTTTCTAATGTTCATGGAGCCAGAATTCGTAACAGTCTACAAACAACATTTTATTAGCACAAATCAGTACATAAAGCCAGGTATGGTGTGCATACTTTAGAAAAATTATTCACTTTTATTGGTATTGGTGTTTTGCTTGCATTTGTGAGAATGTCAGATCTTAGAGTTATAGAAAGTTGTGAGCTACCACATGGGTGCTGGGACTTGAACCGGAGTCCTCTGGAAAAGCAGTTAGTGATCTTAACCACTGAGCCACCTCTCCAGTCCCCAGTGGTACACACACAATTTTAATCCCAACACTGACAGGCAGAGGCAGGTGGATTGCTGTGAGTTCCAGGTCAGCCTGATCGACATAGCAAATTACAGGATAGCCAGATCTATATATAAGACTGTCTCAAGGGGCTGGAGAGATGGCTCAGCGGTTAAGAGCACCGTTTGCTCTTCCAGAGGACCCGGGTTCGATTCCCAGCACCCACATGGCAGCTAACAACTGTCTGTAGTTCCAGTTCCAGGCAAACACCAACACAAATAAATAAATAAATAAATAAATAAATAAATAAATAAATAGAGTTTAAAACTCAAAAAAAAAAAAAAAGACTATCTCAAAAAGCAAAACCAAAAATTTTATACAGAATTCTCAAAGGACTAATAAAAATATATAAAATATAAACTCAATGAAATATTTTAATTAAAAAAGATGAGGTTGGGGCTGGAGAGATGGCTCAGAGGTTAAGAGCACTGACTGTTCTTCCAGAGGTCCTGAGTTCAATTCCCAGCAACCACATGGTGGCTCACAACCATCTATAATGACATCTGGTGCCCTCTTCTATATACTGTATACATAATAAATAAATCTTTTAAAAAATGAGGTCTCATTGTATTCCCAGACTAGAGTTCAGTGGCTAATCATGGGTGCCCCTACTACTGCTCAGCACAAGCAGACTGATTATCTCTGAGATCCCATATTGATGCCAAACCTAGTGTGGTGACCTGATTGGTGGAGTGCACTAGCAGCCCAGGCTCCTGAGCTCAAGAAACTCTTCTGCGGCTGGAGTAGCTGGGATCTTGGGTTTGTGCCACCACACTTGCCTTGCTTTAACAGTTTCAAACAATAGAGCCAGGTATTGCTGCACATGCCTATGCTTCGGAGGCTAAGGCCAACTGTGAATTTAAGGCCATCCCTGGCTACATAATGAGCCCCTGTGTCATAAAATAAACAAACAAATCAAAACAAACAATTCCAAGAACTGTGGTGAAATTTGTATAACATAAGATCTTTTTTTTTCTCTTATTAAATTTAAAAAATATTTATTTTTATTTTTTTTATGTGAATAGGTGTTTTGCCTGCATGTATAACTGTGTAAGGGTGTCAGGTCTTGGAATTACAGACAGTTGTTAGCTGCCATGTGGATGCTGGGAATTGAACTCAGGTCCTCTGGAAGAGCAGTCAGTGCTCTTAACCACTGAGCCATCTCTCCAGCCCCCTTTTATTAAATTTTTAAAGTTATTTTAGGTACTAACCACCATTTTCTCTCCCTCCTCTCCTCTCATTCCCTCTGTCCCACCTCCTTTCTACCCCTCTCCCTCCCCATCCACTGCTCAGAAAGGGTAAGGCCTCCCATGGGAGTCAAAGCATGGCATATTGAGTTGAGGCAGGATCAAGCCCTTCCCCATTGCATCAAGGCTGAATGAGGTATTCCACCATAGAGAATAGGTTTGGAAAAGCCAGCTCATGTACCAGAGACAGGTCCTGGTTCCACTACTAGGGGTCTCACACGCAGACCAAGCTATACCACTGTCATCACATGCAGAGGGCCTAGGTTGGTCCCACGAAGGCTCCCTAGCTGTTGGTCTAGAGTCTGTGAGCTCCCATGAGCTCAGGTCAGCTGTTTCTGTGGGTTTCTCCATCATGATCTTGACCCCCCCCATATAATCTCTCCTCCCTACCTTCAACTGGATTCCCAGAGCTCTGCCAAGTGCTTGGCTGTGGATCTCTGCATCTGCTTTCTTCAGTTACTGGATGAAGGTTCTCTAATGACAGGGTGGTCACCAATCTGATTACAGGAGAAGGCCAGTTCAGGCACCCTTTCCACTATTGCTAGGGTCATCCTTGAGGATTCCTGGGAGTTACCCTGGCACCAGGTTTCTCTTTAACCCCATAATGGCCCTTCTATCAAGATAAGTCCTTCATTGCTCTCCCTCTCCATCCCCCCCACAACTTCATTATTCCTATCCCTTCTATTTCCCTCCCCCATCCCCCCCTTTGCCTACCCCTACCCCACCCCTGGCTTACTCAGGAGATCTCCTCTATTTCATTCTCATCACCCTGAAAGGAGACTTTGCATTCATCTTCTTTCTCCTTCTGTTCCTCTATCCTCCCTCTCTCTTCATCTCTTCTTTCCATCTTGGGTCTTGAGTTCAGAGCAGCGCACACACTCATACTATCACCCCATCCCTAGCTGCATTCTTAGCTCTGGTTTGGCTTTATACTACGCTTCACTGTTATTTCTATTCATATGTATGCTGCTGTGAACCTGGATGTACAGACATCTCTTTGAATCCCTGCTTTTGGATCTTTGGGGGTATTACACAGAATTGCCACTGCTGTATCCCATGACAACTCTAAGCTCGATCACTAAACTCTCTGTGGCTGCTGCATCACCAAGGTCGCCAGTTTTTCAGCATCCTGGCCAACGCCTGTCATTTCCTCTCTCTTTGTCGCAGTGGCTCAGTGGATATGAAGTGGTATCGCCTTGTGGTTTGGCCTTGCATTTCCCTAAACAATGCTGAACATCTTTTCATGGGCTTGTTGGTCATTTGTGTATCTTTAGAGAAGTGTCTACTCAAGTGCTTTGTCCATTTTAAAACAGGATTGCTGTTCTTCTGATGTGACATTTACTTAGAAATTATTTCTAACATACAGGAAAATTGCAGTATAGTATAGGGAAGTCCATATAATTTTTGCCTTAGGTTCACCTATTGCTAACATTTTGCCTCATTGGCTTTATTTAAATTTGCTATTTTTCACGTTTGTGTTTTATTTTTATTATTTTGTGTGGGTGTATGTGGAGGTCAGGGGAAACTTGTGGAAGTCAGTGCTCTGCTTCCACCTTGTTTTCAGGAACTGAACTCTGAGTCAGCCTCGGTGGCAGTCCCCCTTAGCCCCAGAGTCATCTTCCTCACCCCACCCCCATCTGCTTGCTTGCTTACTCTAGGATCTATTCATGTTTTTCAGCACCGCGGGAGAGAAAGGCATAGATGCTGCAGCTGTAGCTACTTCAGATCAAGCGCACTTGTTTACATAACTACACAATGCTCTAAACCTGAGTACTTTGGACAGCTAGGAAATTTCTTCCTGGTCTATTTTCTGTGCTCTAATTTTGTCCATTCATCCAGCACTGGACATTTCCTCTTTGGTACAGAAGCTGAGTTAGGGTCCTGGGTTGCACATAATTTTCAGATTGGCTGTCCTGGAACTTGCTCTGTAGATCAGGCTGGCCTTGAATTCAGATATCTGCCTGCCTCTGCCTCTGAGTGCTGGGGTTAAAGGTGTGCACCCACACTTTCTTTCATCTCTTTTAACCTGAAATAGTCCCCCAGTCTATTAAGATTTTTTTTTTAAAAAAGATTTATTTATTATGTATACAGTATACAGAAGAGGTACCAGATGTCATTATAGATGGTTGTGAGCCACCATGTGGTTGCTGGGAATTGAACTGAGGTCCTCTGGAAGAACAGTCAGTGCTCTTAACCTCTGAGTCATCTCTCCAACCCCTTTTAAGATTCTTATGACTTCAACTTTCTTTCTATATATCTATATACATATGTATGCATATATAAATATAATATGCTTTTGTGTGTGTGTGTATGGATTTTTTTTTTTTTTTTTAAATACAGGGTCATAGGCTGCCAGGCTGGTCTCCAATTGCTATATAGGTGAGGATTTTTTTTTTAAACTTTATTATTTATTTACTTATTTGCCTTGGTGTTTTGCCTGGAACTGGAACTACAGACAGTTGTTAGCTGCTATGTGGGTGCTGGGAATCGAACCCAGGTCCTCTGGAAGAGCAGACGGTACTCTTAAACTGCTGAGCCATCTCTCCAGCCCCGGATATTTTTTTTTAAGATCTCTTTTTTTAAATATTTATTTTTATTTTATGTGAATTGGTGTTTTGCCTGCATGTATAACTATGTAAGGGTGTCAGATCTTGGAATTACAGGCAGTTGTTAGCTGCCATGTGGTTGCTGGGAGAGGAACTCAGGTCCTCCAGAAGAACAATCAGTGCTCTCAACTGCTGGGCCATCTCTTCAGCCCAGGAGAGGAAACTTTTAAACTTCGGATCCTTCTGCTTCCACTTCCAGAGTGCTGGGGTTACCACCGTTACACCCAGTGTAGGCAGTGCTGTGTGTAGAACCTAGGACTTCATGCCTGCTGGCCAGAAGCTTGACCAGCTGAGCCACATGTCCATCCCCTGGCTTTTGTGTTTTGGAGATAAGGTCTCATACTTTGTAGCTCAGGTTGAACTCAAAATCATAGTAATTTTTCTGCCTTCACCTCTTTAGTGCTATGATAATAGATACCTCTCCAGGAATGTTGATATTTATTCCTAATGTTTATTTATTATTATTTTAAATGTTATTTTGGCATTTTTCAAGACAGGGTTTCTCTGTGTAGCCCTGGCTGTCCTGAAATTCACTCTGTAGACCAAGCTGAACTTGAACTCACAAAGATCTTCCTGCCTCTGCCTCCCTGGTACTGGGATTAAAGTCACATGCAACCACCATTACCCGGCTATTATTTTAATTAATTAATAAGTTATTTTTGAGACAAGGTTTCTCTACATAGCCCTGGCTAGCCTGAAATTATTTATGTAGACCAGATTGGTCTTAAACTCACAGAGATCCAACTGTTTCTGCCTCCCAAATATTGGGAATAAAGGTGTATGCTATCAGCCTCAGAGATGACTTTGTCTTTTTTTTTTGTTTTTTTGTTTGTTTGTTTGTTTTTGTATGTGTATGTGTGCTGGGATTTGAGGCTTGCATGTATCTTCTCCACCGCTGAGCTACACTGCCAGCCACAGACACTTTGGTATGATACAATCCCTTAAAAATCAGTGTTTCTGTGGCTGGAGAGATGGCTCAGTGGTTAAGAGCATCGTCTGCTCTTCCAGAGAACTCGGGTTCAATTCCCAGCACCCACATGGCAGCTCACAACTGTCTGTAGTTCCAGTTCCAGGCAAACACCAAGGCAAATAAATAAATAAATAAAGTTTAAAAAAAAAATCAGTGTTTCTAAACTGGCCATGGTGTGCACATTTGCTATTCCAGCATTTGGGAAACTAAGACAGAAGAACTTGCTGTGAGTTCAAGGCCAGCCTTCACGATATTCAGAGACTTTCTTCCTTTAGATTTATTTATTCTATTTGCTGTGTATGAGTGTTTTGCTCATATGTATGTCTGTGTACCATGTGTGTGCCTGGTCCCCACAGAGGCGAGAAGAGGATGTCTGATGTCCTGGAACTGGAGTTGTGGATGTTTGTGAGCCTCTATGTGGGTCCTGGGAATTGAACCCAGGTCCTTTACAAGAACAAGTGCTCTTAACTTCTGAGCCATATTTCCAGCCTGAGACTGCTTTTAAAAACAAAACCAAGTTCCCTTCCCTGCAAAAAGTGTTGTTTTTTTATTTTCAGTTTGTCTAATGTCTCCTTACTACTACATTCAGCTTGTACAGTTATCGGCTCACTGTATGGGTTCCCACAAATAGGCTGGCCAGATGGCTCAGTAGGTAAAAGTGTTTTTGGTATAAGCCGGACAACCTGAGTTTGATCCCTGGATCCTAAGGAGGAAGAACATTAACTTCTGAAAGTTGTCCTTCAATTTCCAGTGGTATTCACAAGCCTCCTTCCCCCACCTTACACACACACACACACACACACAGACACACACACACACACACACACACACACACACACACACACACACGCACGCACGCACGCACACACTCTTTTTTAGTTGGGCATGGTGACATACACCATGTTAATTCCTGTACTCCAGAGGCAGAAACACACACAGAGATCTCAGTTATGTCTAGATGAAACCCTGCACTATGACCTGTGACCTGTGCTGGGTTTCTCACCTGGAGACACCCAACATCATCTGTCCATAAGTGGCTATCTTCACATCTAAGACAAGATGTCTAATCTCTTTGTTATGCACTCTTTTTTTTTTTTGGACAGGATCTCACTATGTAGACGACTTAACTGCAGTGGAGCACCCTATGTATTTAGACCAGGACACCTTCAAACTTACAGAGAACTGCCTGCCTCTGTTTTCCCGGTGCTAGGATTAAATGCATGGGCCATTATGCCTAGCTATTGTATACTTTTAAAAAAGTTATTGTGTGTGCATCTTTAGGTGTGCTTGAAGTATGTGGAGACGTGTGCACCATGGTACATGTGTGGATATCGGAGGATAACTTATTGGAATTCTTCCTTCCACCATATGGGCTCTGGGGATCAAACATGTCAGCAGGCTTGGTAGCTTTCACAGGGCTGAGACATTTGGCCAGCCCCCATCAAGTAGTTTTACATAAGCTGTCTCTGTGCCTCCAGCTCAGCTCCTGGCTCTGCTCACAATCCATCTCTTGCATAGACAGGCCAGTTTGCAGTGAGCAGGGCTTGGAGACACTCCTCTCATTATCTGTCCTGGAGCTTCCCTTTCTTACTGCAGTAGCTGCAGCCATAGGCTAGATGGAGGGACCACGAGCTACCCAATCACCAGCATAAGACCCTCCTCCCCCAGCGGGGCTTTGAGGCTGAGAGAGTGATGAAATCCCACCGGCATGGCTGCAGTGTGCTCAGCAGGACCCTGTGATAAGATGTCTAACAGTTACAAGGCCCTGTTTTGAGGTTAGGAGGCTGGGAGCCCACAGGAAGTGACTTGGTACTGAGTGATGCAGCTTTGCCCAGCACCCGTCCTGACACAGAAGTTGCAGCTGGCACTGTTGGCAATGTCCACAGAGTGCATCGATCTTTGGACAGGAGGGCCACAGAGCCAGACCCTGAGTTCAGGTGGGCGGTATGGGGCCTTGGCTTCAGGTATGTGTCTGCCTCCCTCCAAATCTGCCTCCTGGACCCTGCCCCGCTGGAGAGCATACTTGGCTGCGGCTGTTCTCTGCTACATCAACCTTCTGAACTACATGAATTGGTTCATCATCCCAGGTGAGGAGGGAGGGGGTGTCCCAGGGCTGGGGCACAGGTAACTCCCCCTCTACAAACCCATGATTGTGCACCCACGGTGGCCTTCCTCCCAGCACCTTTCTTCTCTTGGAGCATTTCTCTAAAGGTTCCACCCCTGAAAGTGGTCTCCAGTCTCTCCTGAATATTCCTAAGCCAGCATGGGGGCACAGTGTGTGGGGACAGGGGCTTTAGGAGGTAGATGGATGGCATTGTGCTCTGCAGCAAAGGTCTCAGGTTGAGGAGGGAGCAGGAGGCAAGGTTATGGAGGGCAGGACTGCCTGGCCCAGCTCCCAAGTCAGAATGGCTCTTCCTGGACTGTTTCTGGGGCAGCTGGCTGCTGGCCTATCTTGCACAGTTTGCCTCCTTCTTATAGGAAACAGGGCACAGCCTGCTTCTGTGTGTTGTCACTCTCGTATGCATTCCTGCCTGGGCTCAACTTGCTCTTTTCTTCTAGTCACTCACTCATTCATTCCTTCATTAATTCATAGTCAGTCCTGTCTTTAAAAAATATTTTAATTCGTGAGTGCATGTGTGTGTGTGTGTGTGTGTGTGTGTGTGTGTGTGCATGATGCATGTTCACGAGTGCTCAAACATGAAGTAGAAGACCACTGTGGAGTCAGTGATCTTCTTCCACCACTATGTAAGCTCCAGGCATTGAACTCAGATGCCTTCACCAGCTGAGCCATCTTGCCTGCCTTCTTCTTTCTTTCTTTTTTTTTTTTTTTAAAGATTTATTTGTTTATTATGTATTCAGTATACAGAAGAGGGCACCAGATGTCATTATAGATGGTTGTGAGCCACCATGTGGTTGCTGGGAATTGAACTCAGCACCTCTGGAAGAATAGGCAGTGCTCTTAACCTCTGAGCCATCTCTCCAGCCCCGCCTGCCCTCTTTTTATTTTTTGAGGCAAGGCCTCATGTAGCTCACTATTGCTGTATGGTTGTACAAATGTACAGGTAGGTGGATATGAAGACAATGGGCCCAGTACTGTGCTGCTCATCTAGGCCTGTTCCAATCTCAGAAAAAAGCAGCCTTGGAAACCAGCTGGGTGGTTACTTGCCAGTAATGCTGTCCATCTGTCCTCAGGAGTGCTACTGGATGTCCAGAAGTATTTTCACATCAGTGACAGCCATGCTGGTTTGCTGCAGACAGGTAAGGAATCAATTCTGGACTCTGGAACAAGGGCTCTTTTGTCATAGTGTGGTGGGTTCTCTGGCCAGCTCCAGACCACTTTTCTGCAGGAAAGAGCTGGGCTTGAACCGGCCCCGGAGCCTGGAGTCAGCTGCAGGATGTACTGAGGGAGAAGGCTGGGTAAGGCTCCTGAGGATTTCCAGCTTCCATTCTGCTTGAAGCTCAGCTGAGTATTCCACAGTGAAGCAAGAAACACCAGTGTGTGTGTGTGTGTGTGTGTGTGTGTGTGTGTGTATGTGTTTCTCTCACAGAGCTTAGAAATCGAACAAGACTCATTGACAGGTAGACAGACCTTGATCCTCAGGTGGGCTCAGAAGGGCTCTGGGCCACCAAGAATCTACTAATTCAGCATTAGGGAATAACCACATTCCATTCCAAGGGCTTGGTTTATGGGATCATGAAACATAGGTTAATTTCCATCCAGATTTGGGTAAGTGATACACACCTATGTGTATGCACACGGGGACACACACAGTCACAGTACATGGCATCACATGTACACTGTATCTCCTCTCTGTAGCCTGCCCACCCCCCAGTTATCCATTGTCACAGTTTCGCAGCAGGTTCTCAAACTACGTACAGGGACCCCAACTTTTCATGAATTGTGGAACAGTCCTGATAGATCTACTTCAGTCTGCCTGTCATTTTCCTAACATGGCCAGTTTGGAACAAGTCTGTGCCTAGAGAGTTGGTCCCTTTGTTATCATCTCCCATCCAGTACTGTCCACTCTCTGGCCACCATCTTAAGTAGAAGGAGGTAGGTAATAAATCTATATGCTCCTCTCTGTAAAACTCTGGGGTACCAAGCAAAGGTACTTGCTATGGCTTCTGCAGAGAGGCCTAGGGCACAGGTAACTCAGTCATAGAAATGCTTCTGTGATCTTCACAATAACCCACTCACCCCTGGTGAGGAGCCAATCCTTATCTAGCCAGCCCTGTTCCTGACTGTCTGATCCTTATCTATGAATTCAACTTCAGAATTAGTTTGTGGTCTCTGGATAGGTATTAACTCACTGCTTTTGATTTAAAAAAGACAAGCTTCCAGTTTCCTCACAGGTTAGTTTGGCAAAGCTGGGCTGACTTTTCCACTTGGGTTTCATGGCATACCTTTCTCATAAACTGAATGAACTCCATCTGCCCCTCAGAGTGCTTGATGGAAATACTGTTTACAAAAATAAAACCATCCCTCTACCTTCTGGGAACCAGTTCCAGAACCAGTCTGGCCTACTTAGTGAGTTCTAGGCAGCCAGTATTACATGGTGAGATAGATCTATCTAAAATAAAGAGGCATACTGTCTGGGTGTAACGGCACATGTCTTTAATTCCAGCTCTCAGGAGGCAGAGACAGGTGAGTCTGAGGCCAATCTGATCTACAGAGAGAGCTTCAGGACATCCAGAACTGAAAACAGACAGACAGACAGACAGACAGACAGACACACACACACACAAAGCAAAAAAAGCATTGTGTTTGCAGATCCCCTAGTACATCTTTCTCTAAATTCAGGTCATCTCCAGATGACTTGGGGTAGCTAACACAACTCTCTGTAAACCATTCTTACAGTGTTCCATTGAGGGACTAGGAAGAAGGAAAAAAGTCTGTGTAAGGTCAATATGGATGCAATTGCTTCTTGAACTACTTCAGCTTCAGACAAAAGGTTTTATTTAGTTATTTAATTTTGCTAAAATTGTATTTACATTTATTTTGTTTTGCTTTTTGAGACAAGGTTTCATTATGTAGCATTGGCTGGCCTGGAATGCTCTACGTAGTGCAGGCTAACCTCAAACCACAGACATCCTTCTGCCTCTGCCTCCCAAGTGTTGGGATTATTGATGTATACCACCATGCCTGGATTTATTTATTTTTAAATATTTATTACTATTTTATACATATGAATGTTCTGCTTGCATGTATGTATGTGTACTATGACTATGCTTGGTGCCTCATTGGAGTCTCTGGAACTGGAATTACAAATTGTTCTGAGCTACTCAATGTGGAGGCTAGGAACTGAACTTGAGTCCTCTGCAAGAACAAGTGATCTGTCTCTCAGAAAATAGTTATTTATTTGTTTTGAGATAAGGTCTCATGTAACTCAGGCTGGTCCCGAACCCACGAAGTAGCCAAAAAAGGTCTCAAAATCTTGATCTAGTTGCTTCTAGGTTTCTGGAGTTGAGACTACAGATCTATGTTCCATATCTGGCTAATAAGAATGTTTTAAATGTCAGCTGAAAACATATGAAGGAATAAGTAGTTCTAAAGGGAATGAAAACAATATAGATTTATAATAACATCTGCAAGCTGAGACTGGTACACTTTGGGAGGCAGAGCAGGGAGATCTCAGTGAGTTGGAGGCCAGCTGGTCAGAGTGGGTTCCAAGACAAACAGACCTGCCCTGGGAGACCCTCTCTGGAACAGAAGTCTGCAAATAAAACATCATCGAGAGCATTGGGTGTGGTGTATGTAAATCCCTGGGAATCGGAAGAAGGAAGTAGAATGAAAGTTATCAGCTACCTAGGGAGAGGGAGGCTACCTCATTTGTTGCGTGGATACCATTTGATTTTCATTAGACAGACAAAAATGAAATTCTAGTTGGTGACAAGAGTTCTAATATGCACTTCTATACAAGTGTAAATTGATATAGCCTTTTTGGAGCCCTATTTTGGCAGTAGCTATTAAAATTTTAAACGCCATCTACGCCGGAGATCACTCTCTGTGGAGTATTAGGCTGAACCATATTAAATTGCTGGTTTTGTAGGTCAGAAGTGGCCTAATTTCCACAATTACATATTGTTTAACCTAGTACTACAACAGGTCATGGGAGAGTGGGAGGGAATGGGACCTGAGCAGGGCATTCATTGGCCTCAGGAAATGTCAATCATCTGTGATCAACGAATGGAGTCCTGGGTTTTAGCCGAACCCCTTCTAAATCTTGGCCCTTTGATGGTGAACAAGGTGAGAAGAAGGGAGGGGTTTTTAGGCCTTCATTTGTTTACCTGTTAGTTCTCCTGACCTGGAGGCCAGGACTCAGCGTCCTGCAAGAGAAGAGGAGATTTTATTTTAGACACAGACGTCACACGTGAGTTTAACCAGGCACTACACAGCTGGGAAAACCAAAAGCCAGGTCTTTGTACTCATAGAAGAACAAATACAACACTAATAAGTGCTGTTTAGTTTTAGCTTTTAAAAATATCGTTACAGGCTGGAACAATAACTCATCAGTTAAGATGGTCAGCTAGCCCACTGGTTGGGCTGGGCAGTGGTGACACATGCCTTTAATCCCAGCACTTGGGAGGCAAAGGTAGGTGGATCTTTGTGAGTTCAAAGCCAGCCTGGTCTACAAAACAAGTTTCAAGATGCCAGAGCTTGTTATACAAAGAAATCCTGTCTCAACAAAACAAAACAAACAAACAAACAAAGAGTATTGGTTGGTCTTCCAGAGGACACAGGTTGGATCCCCAGGACCCACATGGGTAACTCACAGCCATCTGTAACTTTAGTTACAGAGAATCCCACACCCTGTGCTGTGGCTCTACATTCCTTTTGTGCTGGCTGAAGAAGAATATCAGCTTCCCAAGACTAGGGTGATGCTCAGAGGCTACACAGTAACAAATCAGAGTTGAGTTTTGGTCCATGCTCTATGTTGTACTTACACTCTGGGCTGCGGTTGTATAATAGACTAGAAATGTAAGACTCAACTTTTTATCTCTTTCTTTCTCTTGCTCTTGGCTCACTGCCAAGGTACCAGCTTGGGCATCTGTGCCAGGCCTCTTCCCTGGGCCAGCAGGGCTGTCTGCCCAGCCGTCCTCTTGTAAGATTCAGCCTGCTCCTTGTGTGTCTCTTCCAGTCTTCATCGGCTGCCTGCTGGTGTCTGCGCCTGTGTTTGGCTATCTGGGTGATCGCCACAGCCGCAAGGCCACACTGAGCTTTGGGATCCTGCTGTGGTCAGGAGCCGGTCTTTCCAGCTCCTTCATCTCCTACCAGGTAGGACCCACATCCCTGCCCAGTCTCTGGAACCATCCCCATCTGCTTTCTCACTGTTCAAGTTGCCCCAGAGTTCCCTTCTGGCCCAAGCCAGCTCAGAGATTTGTACTGCCAGGGCCAGGAGGGGAGTTGTGGTAGCCTCTAAGCCTGATAGGGAGGTTGTTAGACCTGTTTTGTTTTTGTTTTTATATCTATCTATCTATCTATCTATCTATTTGCTTATTTATTTATGTATTCATTTATTATTTATTTATTTATTTAGAGGCAAGGTCCCATTAAATAGCATTGGATGTCCTGGAATTTGCTTTGTAGACCAGGCTGGCTTAGAACTCACAGAGATCTCCCTGTTTCTGCTTCTGGAGTGGGGATGGGCCACTAAGCCCAGCTGTTGCTTTTGAAACAGTGTCTCACTATACAGCTCTGGTTGGGTTGGACTCTTCATGTAGAAGAGACTGGTCTTGAAATCTGCCTGTCTCTGCCTCCCAAGTGCTGAAGTCAGAGGCATGTACCACCACATGCACCATGTCCACCTGGCCCATTAGATTTTCTTTTTCTCTTTCTTTTCCTTTTTATGTTTCTTCTTCTTTTTTTAAAAAAAATGTTTTTTAAAATTTATTTTATGTGCATTGGTGTGAAGGTGTCTTATCCCCTGGAACTGGACTTACAGACAGTTGTGAGCTGTCATGTGGGTGCTGGGAATCGAACCCGGGTCCCCTCGAAGAACGACTGAGCCGTCTGTTCAGCCACTTTTTAATGATTTTTGAGACAGGGTTTTTCTGTGTTTTGTCTGTCATTATATAGTGATGGCTGTTCTACAACTTGCTTTTATAGACCAGAATCGCCTCAAACTCACAGAAATTCACCTGCCTCTGCTTCCCAAGTGCTTGGGATTAAAGTTGTGTATCACCACACCTGGCCTGGCCCGTTAGACTTTCTTAACAGAAGGCTTCCTGGTCCTTCATTTCACTTCCCATTTTGGTGGGCTTTGATGCGGCTGGGAGAGGTTGGTGTAATAGGTACTGTCTTGGGAAATTCAGAGAGCCAGGGAAGGGTACTTGCAGCCCTGGTTCCTACCTCCTTCCTTATGGGCGCTCAGACACATCACCTGGCCCCTTGTCCCATTGGAAATTTCTGGATCTCACCATGGTCTTGTGCTGACTTATCCAGTATTCCTGGCTCTTCTTCCTGTCCCGGGGGGTCGTGGGCACTGGTGCAGCAAGCTTCTCCACCATTGCACCCACCGTCCTGGGGGATCTCTTCGTGAAGGACCAGAGGACCTGTGTACTGGCTGTCTTTTACATCTTCATCCCTGTTGGAAGGTTGGTACCATTCCTGGATCGACTTCCCCAAAGGTAAAGCAAGGCTGAAGGAATCAGAACAGGGTCTGTACTGGGGTTAGAAGTGATTAAACCAGGAGGGCTGGGCTTTGAATCCCATCATTGCTCCTTCCTTTTGCAAAACTGATCTCTCTCTGAGCCTGTTTCCTTGGCTATAAATGGGGATGATGCTGCCACTCAGCAGGATGGAGGGAGGTCAGCAATGATAACTATGCTTCTGAGGGTCAGTACACCCCTAGAAGGCGTGAGAAGAGACAGTGTGGCCCAATGGAAAGGGCAACCCTGGAGGCCAGTGAGGAAGTGTGCTTTGCGGCCCTATAGAGAGGCCTCTGAGCTCTGACCCTCATTTCCTGAACCTGCCTGACTCAAGTAGGGCTGGGCTTTGGAAACTAAGGGTGGGGTTAGTGGTGGGTTATGCAGCTCCTAATATGGAAGGAATGGCACAGGGCCTGGGCTAGGAGCCAGAGGTCACTAGGGGTCTGATCAAGGGCCCATAAAAGTGAGCCTTTCTCAGGGAATGGGTTCTGAGACTCAGGGAACTGACTCTCTGGGCAGGGGAGCCAGTCCCCTGCAGTGAGACTGGCCTCGGGCCCTACCTTTCACTGCCTTCTCTCTTACCTCATTGTTGCAGTGGTCTGGGCTACATGCTGGGGTCGGTTGTGGCGGAGTTGACAGGGGACTGGCGTTGGGCCCTCCGAGTGAGTTCCATTTCCTTTCTGTCTCTCTGCTTTACCCCCTGGGCCGGCTGGGACTTTCCAGTCTTCTGTGGCCTTAGCCACTTGGCATAGTACCTGGCGCCATGTGGGGTGTTGGCTGCTGGTGACTGGGGCCTCTTGGGGAATATGGGCTTTTGGAAATTGTGACCTAGGGGTCAAATTCCAGCTGCTCAGTTTGCTGGCTCTGTGGTTTCAGGCGAGTTGTCTTCTTGTTTGGGCCTCAGTTTCCCTTGCTGGAGAAGTTAAGGCTACCTATGGACTCTAAAGAATTATTTAGGCAAGGATTGAAAAGTTTCTGGGCCAGGCCAGGCACAGAGCATCCCTAAGGACTGCCATTTGGGGTGACTTGGTAGTGGAGTCAATTCAACTGAGAACATACCTGGGAGGCTCTGCTGGCCTGTGGCTCTCATTAGACTATGGGCTGGAGAGATGGCTCAGCGGTTAAGAGCACTGACTGTTCTTCCAGAGGACCTGAGTTCGATTCCCAGCACCCACATGGCAGCTGACAACTGTAATTCTAAGATCTGACACTCTTACACAGTTATACATGCAGACAGGGCAGCAATTTACATTGAATGAAAATAGATATTTTTTGAAAAAAGAATATAGATGTGACTGAGCAGGGTGGTGAATGCCCTTAATCCCAGCACTCAGGAGGCAGATATTACTGGGTATCAAGGAAACCACACCAGCGAGAGAGTCTATACTACCTCTATGAGAGTGAAGACAAGTGTTATGGGCAGCTCTTTATAGCCACCACCTGGAACTCAAAGCTCGACTACAGTTCAGACTCTGTGGTCATCTCCTGTCTCCTAGGCTGTGGTAGCATTTAGCCCTGAGCTCCTCGGCCCTCCTTCCCTAGATCATGCCCTGCTTGGATGCTGTGGCCTTAGTTTTGCTCATCCTGCTGGTTCCGGACCTACCCCGAGGAGCAGCTGAGAAACAGGAAGAAGAGGCTGTGGCTGATTCTAGGAGCAGCTGGTGGGAGGATGTCCGATACCTGGGGAGAAAGTACGTGCCCCTGCTCTCGGTTACAAGTCTCAAGAAACCCCTCTGTCTGGCCCAACAACTCCAACCTTGGTCTGTCTGCCTCTAGGGTTACCTCGGTGTTTATAGCCTTCTTCCTTCTCTGAACCCTAACCCTAACTCCATTCTTACTGAGATGCCTGTCTGTTACTTGGTCCCTTCTGCATGTGGCTGGGAGTGGGGTAGGCTTTGTGAGCTCTAGCCTTGTTCTGTGTTCATTTATCCAGTGGGCATACTTTCCAGCTTTCCCAGGCTGCTGGAAGGAGGCTGTGAGTTCATTGTTCACCTCTTCAAGCTGCATGGGAACAACACTGGCCCCTGTGTGAGGTTTTAAAGAGATGCAGGATAAGCTTCTCCTTACTGGAGTCTCACGGCAGTTTGGAGCATAGGGGTGGCTGAGAATACTGAGGAAGTTTGATCCTGCATGCCTGGGGCCTCGGTCGGGCCCTTTCTTAGCTTCAGTCAGGACCCTTTTCTCTTGCAGCTCGAGTTTTGTGTTTTCAACCCTTGGAGTGACAGCCATAGCCTTTGTGACTGGAGCTCTGGGCTTCTGGGCACCCAAGTTTTTGTTCGAAGCTCGAGTGGTCCTCAGCCTGCAGCGTCCCTGTTTCCAGGAGCAGTGTGGCAGTCAGGACAGGTAAGGAGGGGCCGCAGGGCACTGGCCTGGTTCATGGCTCTTGCTGGGACAGTTCCTAGGAGACTGTGAGCCTAGGCCCAGTCTTTACAGGCAATCTCTGAAGATGGCTGATCTTTGGACCCATGAGCGGGTCAGGAATCCTGGCCGAGCCTGCCATTGTAATGTGCACAGACATCCATTGGCTTTTGTGGGTACTGGGATCCCTGTTTCTCTATTAGCATGGCTACTGTGGAGGTTCCAAAGGCACTAAAAGGAAGAGAATGTGAGGCTTCTGTGGGGCTTCATGAAATAATAGGAATCATAGGTGATCACCCTTTGTCCTTCAGTGGCGTCCCGAGTGTCTTCTGTGAGGTCACTCCACTTTACAGATTGCAAGTTAAGGCACTGGGAAGAGCCTTCATGTGTCTGGCTTAGGGATGTCAAGGATGTGTTCATTTCTTCTTTAACTCATCAGTGCATCTAGACACTCAGAGGAGTTGTGGTGGTGTCAGTTCATCTCCTACCTGGCCAGCCCTTTGGCTCTGCTGCGCTCCTCTGCTGTCCTACCACCTCTTGCCATAGTCTCCAAAGACTCAGTGACTTCCTGATGGGAGTCAAGAACATCTCCTAGGCCGACCTCCCTTGTTTCCCTTCCTCTTCGATATCCCTAATTCCTTGCCGCCACTCCTGGTGGTACTCTCTCTCTCCTGTATCCTTTTTCATCTTTAATCTTGCCCTGCTTATTTCTTAGATTTTTTTTTAAACTTCATTTATTTATTTATTTGCTTTGGTGTTTGCCTGGAACTGGAACTACAGACAGTTGTTAGCTGCCATGTGGGTGCTGGGAATCGAACCCGGGTCCTCTGGAAGAGCAGACGGTGCTCTTAACCGCTGAGCCATCTCTCCAGCCCCTATTTCTTGGATTTTTAAATTAAGTTAAATTAAATGTTATGTATATGAATGTTTTGTACATCACATGCATGCAGTACCTGAGGGGAGGCCAGAAGAAGGCATCAGGTCCCCAGAACTGGAGTTGCAGATGATTGTGAGCTGCTACATGGGTCCTGGGAATGAAATCTGGTCCTCTGCAAGTGAAGCCTGTGCATTTTATGGTGATCTTAACCATCAAGCATCTCTCCAGCCCCTCCTTGAACTTCTAAAACCCATCCCTCCACTCTGCTTGGTTCTCTGCTGATCACATTAACACCTGCTTCCTCCTCTTCCTCAGCCTCCTTTTTAACCTCAGTTTTACTCCCGGATGCTCAGAGGGAGCTTGTGGGATTTCCAGAATGTCTGTGCTTCTGCCCCAGTATGATTTATGCCCATACTTTCCTTTCCTTTTCTCGTCATCATTTATTAAACTTATTTATTTTGCAGTTCTGGGGATTGATCCCAGGGCCTTGCACATTCTAAGCAAGTGTTCCTTGGGGTGAGTGCCAGGCAAATGCTCCTCTGATGGGCCACAGGTCCAGCCTCTCACTGACAGATCTTAATGAAAGACTATCAGTGAGCCACACTTCCAGCTCCACATGTTTGTATCAGGCCTTATGTCAATGGTTTTACATAAAGAACCTGCAGAGGAAGGGATTTATGCTGACTCAGCAGTACAAAGGAGACGGAAGGCCACATAGATTAAGTGACTTCTCCAAGGTCACACAGCTATCAAAGCAAAAGCCAGGATTTCAACCTATCTAACACTACGGCTGCTGTGTTGAAGCCCCATGTTCTGTTGCCATTGGAGACTGCTTGGTGTTGTCAATAATTTGCAAGTCACCCCAGCAGCTGGCAGAGCTTTCTGACATATGGGAACAGTCTCGTGAACAGACGCAGAGAGATGGTGAAGTTTGCCTTCACTTTCCATTCCATTGTCCCCTCTGGAGACAAAGACAGCTTCCCAAACAGCCCCCCAGAAGTACTCAATCCCACATCAGGTATTGATATTTGCTTATAGAAGCCATTGTCTCTGCTCAGCTTCCACCCTCTGGCTCCTTCACACCATCTGTGTGAGAACTGATGAGCGTATTTGATACTTGTGCTTGATAAAATAAATGACCATATACTTACTGCTCTAAAACCACAGAAATGTGGGCTTGGGATGGGGCTGTGTGACTCAGGAAGCAGAGTGCTTCCCTAGAGTGCATAAGGCCCTGCATTTGATCCTATAATTGCACAAGCCCAGAACAGTGGCCCACACCTTTAATCCTAACACGTGGGAGGAGGCAAGAGGACCTAGAAGTTCAAGGGTGGAGCCTGCAGGGTGGATCAGTGGGTAAAGGCACCTGCCATTGAGACTGATGACCTGATTGTCAGTCCCTGGAAAACTACATAGTGGAAGGAGAGAACCAACCCTTCTGACCTCCACTGTGCACTATGACACCTCATCCATCCATACATACATACATAGACACACATAAGTCATACATATACACACACATACACAGTACATATATATACACATACACACATACATATACACACACATACATACACACACATACATACATACATATACACACATAAGTCATACATATACACATACATACACAGTACATATATATACACATACACACATACATATATACACACATACATATATACGCACATACATATATACACACATACACACATACATACATATATACACACATACATATACACATATATACATGCATACATACATACACACATACATACATATATACACACATACATATACACATATATACATGCATACATACATACACACATACATACATATATACACACATACATATACACATATATACATGCATGCATACATACACACATACATACATATATATACATACATATATACACACATACACATATATACATGCATACATACATACACACATACATACATACATGCTCATGATAGACATATGGTTTAAGGTCATCCTTAGCTACATAGGGAGTATGAGGCTAGTCTAGTGTCCTGAGCCACATAAGACTCTACCAAATAAAAGAAAAAAGAAAGGAAGGAAGGAAGGAAGAAGAGGAAAAAGAAAAAAGGACATGCCCTGGGTTCCAGACTCAGTACCAAAAAAATAAAATTAAATTAAAAACCCAATTTAAAAATCCAGAAATTAGTTTTGTCATGGTTGTGGAGGCTGGCACTTCCAAGTGGAGCCAAATCACGGTGTCTTAAGGCTCACATTTCCGTGGTGGAGCCTTTGCCTCTGCTAGGTCCTTGTAGCTGGAAGCATTCCTTGGCCACATCTCTAACCTCTGCTTTCCAAGCCACATGCATGACACTATCCTTTTCTTTCTGGGCTAGAGGTCCTCCGGTGAGCACAGAAATGACTCTCTATGGTCAGGGCCTGCCTGACTAAGGGAGAGTGCTCATTCCAGGCAAGATCAATATCAGCTGATCGGGATGTTCGCTAGAAGGTTCCAGAGATTGAAACATCTTGTGAGGCTATGGTTTTAGCCTATGGAAGAGTAGTAGAAAGCCCCTGTGCTGGGACTACTACAACCCTCTTGGGTTAGGATCAGCCCAGATGCATGTGAGGGGAGGCAGTGTCCCAGCTTGCTATCTGTTGCTGTGATAAACACCAGGACCAAAGGCAACTTGGAGGAAGCCAGTGTTTATTTCATTTTCTACTTCTGAGTCGCAGTCCATCACTGAGGGAGGGCAGGGCGGGAATGCAGGTAGGATTTAGGAGGCAGGAACTGAAGCAGAACCCTTTCTGCTCTTCATGACTCGCACAGCTTGCTTTTTAAAATACAACCAGGATCACCAGCTTGCGGCAGCCCAGTTCCTTTCTTGAGCAATCCTTAGTCAAGAAAAGTCCAGAAGCTGGAGAGATGACTCAGGGTTGTTAAGAACAGTCGCTGAATCTGGGTTTGGTTCCCAGCACCTATGTGATAGCTCACAATTGTCTCAGGGGATCCAGTGCCCTCTTCTCACTTCTATGGTTACTATTGTATATACATATACATAGGTGTGCACACACAAGCACAATAAATAAATAAGTCAGGAGTAGTGATGCATGCCTTTAACCCCAGCACTTGGAAGGCAAATCCATGAGTCTGAGGCCAGTCTGATCTACATAGTGAGTTCTTGGACAACCAGAGCTACATAGTGAGACCTTGTCTCTAAATAAATTACAAAAAAGATCCAGACACAGTGGTGCATGCCTTTAATCCCAGTACTGAGAGGGCAGAGGCAGGGGGATCTCTGTGAGTCTGAGGTCACTATGGTCTACACAGTGAGTTTTAGAACAGCCAGAGACACATAGTGAGACCCTGTCTTGGAAAAGAGAAGGAAAATGCCCTATAAACTTGGCCATCTGATTGAGAAATATTCTCAGTTGAGGTTCCTGAGAGTTGTCCTCTACCTCCACTGACACATGGATTCTAGTTCATGTCAAATGGACCAAAAAAATTAAGTAGCCCAGGCAGGAAGCTTTCTGTGAAGCCGCAGGAAACCTTAAGACTCTGGAGTTACAGTGGCCCAGAGGAAGGGATGGCTGTAGTAAGGGTCCTGCCTCTGGGTCTGTGCATGTGGGATCTAGACAGCAATAGGAGAGTGATGTAGAGCTTACAGGACCCTCTTGGGATCTTGTGTTGGGAGGTGGCACTTGGAGATTTTAGGGGCTGAGGCATATTTTTTTTTTCTGGCACCAGAGCCAATTAGGGAACAGGCTATGGTGACTATTTGATTAATCAACCCAAGCCCACTACTGATGGCTCAGAGGGAAACTCAGAGATGAACACCACTTACTCGGGATCTGACTTATAGCCAGAGCCTGGATGGGGAACTTTGTTAGGACCATCATCTAACTCAGGGACATGCAGGCTTCTGTTTGGTGGGAGAGGGCTCAGAGGCTTGGCCTTTCCCTTAAAAGGCTGTGTCAGGCAACCTCCGGAGAGTTCCCGACTGTTTTGGACAGGGCACAGTGTCCCCTGTGATGGAGTATTTGTGAGAGCCACATGGATCAAGTAGGAATTTGGAAAGTTTAGAACAAAGCAAACAAGGACACAAGAAAGCTACTGCAGATGAAGAAATGGAAGCATGTGGGGTTTTCAGATCCGAGAAAAAAGAAGAATAGAGCTGGGGCTTGAGGTCCCGGGAGCTGGGACCAGATCTTTGGGTGTTTGAGAGCTGGTGGAGAGTTTGGACAATGTGTAGTTAGAAATGTAGTTAATCATGTCTTAAGAAGCACCTTCTGGGGCTAGAGAAGAGGTTCAGTGGTTAGAGCACTGACTGCTCTTTCAGAGGACCTGGGGTTCGGTTTCACATGGTGTCTCACAACCTGTCACTCCAGCTTCAGGGCACCTGATGCCCTCTTCTGGCCATCATTGGAATTACACACATGCAATAAAAATAGTCATGAAGGAAGAGAGAGGAGGAGGAGGAGGAGGAGGAGGAGGAGGAGGCAGCGGCTCTAGAAAGTGCTGCTATAGAGAGATAGTCTCTGCCAGATGGGGCTGAAGTGTGTACAGGAATGGGTGGAGAAGGTATGCTGTCAGGCTTCTGAGAGGTAAGCAGAGTCACGGTGCAGATGGATGATATTAAAAATGTGAATTGCTGTCTTGGTGGCACCCACTTTTTATCCCAGCTCTGGGGAGGCAGAGTAATGAATCTCTGTGAGTTAGAAGCCTGGTCTACATAGTGAGATCCAGGCCAGCCAAGGCAAAAAGAAGAGCCCGTTAAAAAAAAAAGAAAGAGAAAAGGAAAGAAAAAAAAGGAAAGACCCACAATGCCCCTCCCCAACAATAAAAAGAACAAAAAAGAGGTGAATGTGTGCAATATACAGACAAAAGCTATGTACATCATGGGAGTGAGTACATGCCAATTATCTAAGCTTTGAGGATGGATGGGACCCTAGATTTCTGAGTGGGGCTTTTGGAATTCATGATAGAGAAGGTTACTGTGGATGTGCCTGCGTGGAGGTTCCTCAGCTTTCCAACTGCAGTTCTCGGCTCGCCTCCAGCCGCATGATACCAGATCATGTGACTGGGTCAGGTAGCCTGACCCTGGAGGCACCGATAGGATGCAAGTCTGACCAGGTCCTCTCTGCCTTTTCCTATCAGCCTGATTTTTGGAGCACTGACTGTCACAACCGGGATCATTGGTGTCATCCTGGGGGCGGAGGCCTCAAGAAGGTACAAGAAGGTGAACCCCAGAGCTGAGCCCCTCATCTGTGCTTGTAGTCTGTTTGCCTCGGCTCCCTGCCTTTACTTGGCTCTCATCTTGGCCTCAAGGACTCTCCTGGCCTCCTATGTAAGTGAGGGCCCCCCCCCCCGGAGTGGTTGGGAATCCTCTGAGGATACAGGTGCACACTTGCTGTATTTTTGTGCTCATTGCTCTGAGCATCCCTTCCAGACTGGTCTCTAGTCCCAGCTTCCAGTGAGTATGCACAGGCTCACTGAGAGCTGTCCAGCAAAGAGGCATGACTAGATTTAATTGCAAGTGTCTTTTGGCTCTGGAGAGTCCCTCTGATTGGTAGTGTGGGTAAGGTAGGAGTGTTTTTATCTGTCATAGGGTGTGTTGTGAATCTGGGGAGGCAGAGGGAATGCTCCCCAAGTTCTAGATAAGAAAGATTAGGGGCTGGAGAGATGGCTCAGCGGTTAAGAGCACCCTCTGCTCTTCCAGAGGACCCGGGTTCGATTCCCAGCACCCACATGGCAGCTAACAACTGTCTGTAGTTCCAGTTCCAGGCAAACACCAAGACAAATAAATAAATAAATAAATAAATAAAGTTAAAAAAAAAAAGCTTAAAAAAAAAAAAAAAGAAAAGAAAGATTAGTCATGCTGGTACAGACCTTGCTTGAAAGACAATTGTGGCCAGCACAAGCTTTCCACATCCTGGCTCCCTTCTGGCCCTCCTGTGCCCCAGATTCTGCCTAGGACAAGGGTGCTCCCCTTGGCTGTGTCCATTCTTGAAGGGTACTGTTTCTCTTGTGTCTGAAATCCTTCTCCTCCTACAGCCCTCATTCACCTCCTCCAAAGTGTCCCCAGATTATCAGGTACCCTGTCACAACCCACTGTTCCCACCCTCCTGCCCTATCACTGTCCTGCCAAGTGGGAAGCTGGGAGGAAGTCCCAGCTTTGCCCTGCGTGCTGGACCCAGCACCTTTGTCCATAGGCATCAGGTCCACCGAGCTGGCTGAACTCAGTAAATTTGTTTTGGTTTTACCCTCCCCTGCCCCAGTGCTGGTGACTGTCCTATTATGGCTGGTCACAGTCAAGGACTAAAAGTCTGATACACTTAAATTGCAGCTTGTATCTTCCTCTGAATGAGGCTGTTATCCAGGCACAGAAAATTGCCCTGGGATGAGGAGCCCCATAGGATGCTCAAGCTCCTTGTCACATTTTCTGTCCTTTGTCACAGACATCACCCCTCCCCATGATTCTGACTCCTGCTGGTCTGAGCAGGTGAAGGATGGCAGAAAATGGCCAACGGCTACCTGGAAATGAGTTGTTTTCTGCCGCTGTCTTTTAAATGACGGTTGCCCAGGTGCTGGGGTTGGGAACACTTTTTATGACCTTGTTTGAGGCAGATGTGGCCTTTCTAGCAGGACATGCCTGGGCTACAGACATCATGTTTCCCCCGAATGCTGTCCTTACAACCCGCTTGCGCTCTCTCTCTCTCTCTCTCTCTCTCTCTCTCTCTCTCTCTCTCTCTCTTTATCACACTGTACTCTGCTCCCTCTAACATTCCACCCTAAGACTTCCCAAGGGGACTCAGGCCCCAGAGTACTTCCTCATGCCACCTAACATTGGGTGGCCCTTGAGGTGGCCTTAGTCTAGGGGGATGTGTACTTAGCAAGTGTCCTGCCTGTCTCTATCTTCATTTAAGAAAATATTTCTTTCTTTTCATTTGTTTAAATTTTTTTTCCTCCTGACTGTCCTGGAATTCTTCTGTAGACCCAGCTGACCTCCAACTTATAGAGATCCACCTGTCTCTGCCTCCTGAGTGCTGGGATTAAAGATGCATGCACCACCACTGTGTGCCAAGGAAAGGTCTCTTTTGAGAAATGTCCCGGGGGCTGGTGAGACGGCTTAGTGGGGTAACGGAACCTGCTACCAAGTGACCCAAGTTTGATCTTTGTAAACTCCATGGTGGATGAAGAGAACTTCTCTCTCTATCTCTGTGTCTCTCTCTCTTTCTCTCACACACTCACACACAATTTAAAAAAAAAAAAAAAAAAGAAGAAGGAGATGGAGAGTGGGTCAATAGTTAAGAGAACTCATTGCTCTTTCAGAGGACCTGGGTTCAATTCCCAGCTCCCATATGGTGGTTCATAACCATCTGTAACTCTACATACAGGGGATTTGGCATTTTAGGCCATCAACACACACATGATATACATACATGCAGACAAAAAAAAAGCCCCTCATACTCACAAAATCAATGCATAATTGTTTAAAAAGAAGGGAAAAAAATTAAATGCTCCTGACTTGATATGGAGACTGCTCCTGGGCACACTGACTGACTGCAGTCCATGGGTGATGCTTCCTTTTCTGTTGCCAAGGCCTTGGGGTGCACCTGGGCCCTCTTCAGGGGGTGTCTGAGGGTGTCTATTGCTGTGATGATGCACCATGACCGAAAGCATGGGGGAGGGGTTATTTCACTTAACATTTCCACTTCACACACAGTTTATCGTGGAAGGAAGGAAACCAGGGCGGGAATTCAGAGCAGGAACCTGGGGGCAGGAGCTGGTGCAGAGGCCATGGAGGGAGCTGCTTCCTGGCTTGCTGTCTATGGCTTGTTCAGCCTGCTCACCCCCTCCTTTTTTTTTTTTTCAAGACAGGGTTTCTCTAAGTAACCCTGAACATCTTGGAACTTGCTTTGTAGATCATACAGGCCTTGGAATAAGAAATTCTGCTTCTGCCTCCCAACTGCTGGGATAAAGGTGTGCACCACCATTGCCCAGCTGAGCCTACTTTCTTATAGAATCCAGGGCCACCCGTCCAGGGTTGGCACAATGGGCTGGGCTCTTCCCTATCAATCAGTAGTTAAGAACATGTCTTACAGACTTGCCAACAGCCAGATCTTATTCAGGCATTTTTCTCAGTTGAGATTCTCTCCTCTCAGATGACTCTAGCCTATGTCAAGTTGACATATAACTAGCCAGCACAGGGGGATTTCCTCTGAACTTCTTGGAGACTAGAAGAGGCCTGTCACTGTCCCTCCCACAAGTGCACTTGACACTGAACAGTCCCCTTGACACTGCTGTGGGAAATCTTCTCTCATCTCACCTCACAGACCGGAAAACAGAAGCCAGAGGCAGCCACAAAGAGCAAGACAGACAAATGTTTGCCTCAGGTCTGGATATGTCATGTTTGTGTCCTTGCCATTCTGTGAGAGTGAAGCATCTGGGCACCAATGGATGCCTTCATGCTTACTGTCTAGGTGGGGTGGAGTTCTGGGGACTGTCTCTTGTACTGGTGAGAGCTGGTGGGACTGACAGGACTAAACTTGGTGGGAGACTGAGGCCCAGGAGGATGAGGGCCCTGTCAGAGGCCCTGTCAGCCAGCTTTGCTCCTGCTAATGTCTTCTTTGGCTCCTGCAGGCTGCTTCTTGGCTATGTTTTGGGGACACAGCTGTCCCCAACCTGCAGTCTGGCAGGCTTCAGAGCTGCATGTCTCCTGTAGGAGTGACACTGTGGCTCAGCTGATCAAGCCAGCTGGGAGAACTCTAACTCTTTTCCAGGCTTGTCTTGGTTGGGAGTGGAGGGGCAGGATGGTACTCAAAGCAAGGAGGCATCCGTCTTCCAGTGCTGGAAGCTTTTTGGGATGTTCTATGGGTTGAGCCTCCATGGCCAGTTTCAGCCTTTACTCTCCACAGCTCTGCTGCCCTGGTGCCTACTGGAAGTTCTGACCTGAGATGTAGGCCGAGGCTCCCTTTCCAGTCCTCGTGCATACTCTGTCCTGTATCATTCCTGCGCACTCCTGCTGTCCTATAGCAGCCTTACCGGCGTTCCCCAGGACTGCCCTCCTCACAGTCACTTCTTGCTCACCTTATCTTCCTGCTTATTTGCTTTATCTGTTCATCACCCACGGCCAGGCGACCTTCTGGACGCCATGGACCCCGGCAGCTCTGAAGCCTTGCATAGCTCCCTGGTCCTCTGGAAGAAGGTCCAACTCTTCATCCTGACTTTTAAAGCTTCACATAAAATGCCTTGGGAGCCTCATTGCCCTCTCCCTTCTGCATATCTATGTTAAAGAGCCTTCCTGATTCCTAGAGCATCCCCAAGGGCCCCCTTCCAGTCTACTCTTCACCCTGCTTTGTCCATTTGCCTAAAGCCATTCTGGGCCTCCAGGGCAGGGTCAGATAAACATTGTCTCTTCTCTTATTGGTGGCCTGCTCCTCAGTGCTCTTATCCTTGGGTCAAATTATTTGAGTCTGATGTTCTCTCTCTCTCTCTCTCTGTGTGTGTTGTGTGTGTGTGTGTGTGTGTGTGTGTGTGTGTGTGTGTGTGTGTGTGTGTGTTGAATCCATGGCTATCCTGGGACTGGCTTTGTAAGAAAAGGCCGGCCTTAAACTCAGAAATCTGCCTGCTTCTGTCTCAGGAGTGCAGGGATTAAACACACAGGCCATCATGCCCAGTATGATTCTGACCTCTCACAGCCCCCACTAGTGAATTCTAGCCGGGCCCAGGCCTGCTTCTGACCTTTCTTAGCACTCTGTTCCCAAGTGCAGCCCAGGAGTATGGTGGTGAGGTGGGAGCCGTCACTGCTGAGAGAGCAGTTGACGGACAAGCTGTTGGGATCTGTTTACTTACTCAGTCCTATCATGTGTTGGCCACTGGCCTTTTATCCAGATGCTACTTCCATTCTAGCTAAAATAAAGATTCATAAGGAGAAGCCGGGCAGAATGGAGCAGCCCTGGAATCACAGCACTCAGGAATCTGAGACAGGAGGGGTTCTAGGCTAGGCTGGGCTGTACACTGTGACCCCATCACAGAGTCTTGTAAACAGATACATAAGTAAAAATTTACACTATTTCAACTGATTGTAAATACATAGAAAAATATTATAGATTGGGAAGGGAAATGGTGAGTGCCTGTTGAGAGAAGAGTTCAATTTGGGAGAACAGAGCTCTAGGAATAGAAAATAGCAACTATAAAGGGCCTGAGTCAGGAGTGCACCTGGAGGGTCTGGGAATGACAAGGAGAACATCCTCATTAATAAGAGCAGGAGGTGAGCACAGAGGGGGATGGGTGGAAGTGTCACGGACAGAGTGGGGTGGAATTTTATGCTCAGGGGCAGAGATGATCGTGTGGCTGTGCCTTTTTGTCTGTTATTCTAGTGTATGGCATTAATTGACAGTTGCTTGTTTAACCAACCTTGCAATCCTGGGGTGTATTCTCCTGTGGTCACAGTGTCTAATCATTTCCTCTGATGCTGGATGTGATGTGATAGCATCTGTTGAAAATTTCTGCCTCTGTATGGATAGGGATGTTGGGGGTACTGGGATATGTTTATTTGCGTCCGTGTTTTTGTGGAGTGCAGCCTATGGCCTATTGAGTGTTTCTTCCTTTTCCCCTTTTTTTCTTTCTTCTTCTTCTTCTTCTTTTTTTCTGTTTATGAGGACTCTGTATTCATTTGTCTTTAAACATTTGGTAGAATTCATCAGTGCTGCCATCTGGTTCTGGGCTTTTGTTGGGGAGAAGTTTTTGATTACGAACTCAATATTTACTTGTTGAAGGCCAGTTTAGATTTTTCTGTTCCTTTTTGACTGAGTTTCACTCATTTCAATTTTTTAAAATTATTTTTAATTTTTTGAAATTATAATATTGCATCATTTCCTCTTCACTGTGTGTATATTTTTAAATATATACATATAACCTGCTTAGCCCATATAATATTACTTGTATATACTTGCATACATATATAAACACACGCACATATTTTCAGGACTGACCATTTGGTATTAGATAATCTTTCTCCTGCTCCCATCGTTCCCCAGTTGCTGTAGCTCTTCGTGTGGTCCTGGCTCTCATAAATTTCTCTCATCCACCCTAGCTCCCCTATTGTAGTCCTTGCTCAGCTCGTGTTTAGGGGGTCACACCGATGAGACCGTCTGACATTGACTTGCCTAGGAGACAAAGTCTCATGGCAAACTCTCCAATCCCCTGGCTCTTCAATATTCCTACCGGACCCCCAGTACTCCCTGAGCCTTAGGCATGGATGGCAGCTGTGTTGTGAATGTATCAACTGGGACTGGACTCCACAGCTCTGCATCTTGATTGGTTGAGGTTTTCTGTAATGGTTTCCATTCTTGGCAAAGAAAAATACATTTCACTTCTTTTTTTCTAGGAATTATTTTATATTTAATCTAAAGTAGTCTAATGTCTTGATATATAAATGTTCATAGCATTTCTTTATAGGCCTTTTAATTTCTATGAGATTGATATCAGTACCTTCTTTTATTTCTGATTTTGGTAATTTGAATTTTCTTTCTTTATTTCTGGGTCAGTTAAAGGTTTGTTGATTTTGCTTTTTTATTTTTTCTTTTGTGTATGTGTGTGGGAATGTATGCCAGTGTGTGTGTGTGTGTGTGTGTGTGTGTGTGTGTGTGTGTGTGTGTGAGAGAGAGAGAGAGAGAGAGAGAGAGAGAGAGAGAACACAACTAGGGAGCTGATTCAGTTTTCTCCGTCACTCTGTAGATTCCAGGGATGGAACTCAGGTTGTTAGGCTTGGCAGCAGACATCTTTACCTGGTGGCTTTTCTCACTGATCTCCCTTTCTCCTCACAGGAGGACAGGCTCTTACTATATAGCCTAGGATATCCTAGAATTTGCTATATAGCCCAGGCTATCCTCTAACTCTCAGACTTCCTGCCTCAGCCTTTTGTCCTGGAATTTCAGGACTGTACCATCATGCCTGGCTGTCATTTTCTGCGCTTTTCAAGGAACTATGGGTACATTGATTTTATGCCTTTATTCTCTGCTGTTGATGAACATTTAACAGCATTTCTCTGGCTACTCGGTTGAGAATAGATGTTGTAGGAGTGTCAAGGGTAGGAGCATATAGGTGTCAGGAGGCTGCTGTCCTCTCAATGAGAGTGGAAGGGGACAGACCAGAGTGGCAACAGCGGTATGCTGGGAAGCAATGGTGGTAGATGAATGCTGAGGGCAGAGTCATCAGAATCTGCCAACAGCTCTGACATGGTCGTAGAGGAACAAGAGTCAGCGCTGACTGACTCCTCAGACCTCGCTGTGAGGGGTAGTGGAGGGAGGCAGGAGAGTGAGCTTTAAGGATGATCAGCAGCATGATTTCAATTGTTCTGAGTCTGTGGGGGATGTGCCCACTCAAATGCAGGTGCTGGTGGAGAATTTGTAGTTGGCTGTAGTACAGGGGACATGGCCTCATTCCTAAGACCTCAGCAGGTGGTAGCTGGCCTTGGGCCACCATGATAATGTCATTAGATTTGGAAGAACCAATCTATCTATCCACCCACCCACTCATTCATCCACCTACCCATCCACCCACCCATCTACCAACCCATTCACTCACTCATCCACCCACTCATCTTCCCACCCATCCACCCACCCACCTACCCATCCATCCATTCAGACATCCATCCATCCTATTTTCTTAGATTCTAGGAACCAGAATTCTTCTTTCAGTGCCTCTGTGTTTAAAAGATCAAGTAGTCCTGAAGATAATCTGCAGCATGTTGAAACAGATCCCTGGAAGAAATGTGTGTGTGTGAGAGAGTGTGTATGTGTGTGGTGTATATTGATGTGTGCATGCACATAAGTGTGAATATATTATTTTTTAAAAAATAATTTACTTTATTTTATGTGTATTGGTTGAAAGTGTCAGATTCTCTGGGACTGGAGTTACAGATAGTTGTGAGCTGCTGCCATGTGGGTTCTGGGAATTGAACTTGGATCCTCTAAAAGAACAGCCAGTGCTTTTAACCACTGAGCTATCTTTCCAGCCTCATAAATATATTCTTGTAAATGGGTAGGATTGTATGTATGTGTGCTCTTGCATTTGTACATTGCTATGTACATGTACATCCAGGTTAAATATATGCTGAACACATTTTGAATCATGCTGGTCTGTGCACATTTATGTACACAGTGTGTCCTTCTATACTGTGTGTCTACCTGTCCTTGTCTGTGCATGAGCATCAGGTAACGCAGATAGTTGCCTGAGGTGTGTGTGCCTGTGTGTATGGCTGAACATAGCTTTCTTTTCTCGACTTGCATTGCTGTAACTATGTTGTGTGGGAAGGAGGGGGTTTTGGCAGTACAGTGTGTCTGCTCCCAAATTGGTAGGGACCAAGTTTCCTGAGTTCTATGGAAATGGAGTTTCCTAAGCACAAAGTCTAGTCTGGGTCTTTGTTGTGGGAGCCCAGGCCGTGTGGCCCACCTGCAGGTGTGAGGTCTCCGTCTCCCATCCGTCAGGCCTCTTGGCAAGGGAAGTGAACTTCCCAGCCCTTAATTGGGATCCAGACACACTCGCAGCAGGTCTTGGCTCACACCTTTTCCTTGGCCTTCTTCCCAGAGCTGCTGCCCTTCAGAGGAGAAGGGGTTTGTCCTCAGAGGAGGACTGAGCGTGATGCAGGGGATCAACCGGAGAATGTGGTTGGATGCTTTTGGTGGATTTTGTGTTTAGGATGAAGCAGTCAGCGTTGGCACATGGCAAATAATGTACTCTGGAGAATCTGAAAGACCTGTCACTCCTGCTTCTTCACCTCCTAGCTGTGTGACCTAGGGCAAGATACTGACCTCTCTGATCCTTAGTCTTCCCATCAATAAGATGGAGGCTGCTTATTTGTGGTCTCACCAAGCAGATAATTAGACTTCTGAGGCTGTGCTAGTTATTATGGTTATATAATAAAACTTGGCCACTCAAAATAATGAAAACATTTGTTTTGCTCACGGATTTTGCATTTGGAGGCAGGAAGAGGTGACATCGTTTTTCTATTGAAGTCAAATAGGCAGATGGGTAGCGCTAGATCCCAGAAGCCAGAGCTGTCTGGCAGTTGATGAGAACTTAGTTGGAGTGCCTGCCCATGACTTCTCTGTGTGGCTTGGGCTCCCACACAATATGGTGGCTACATTCCAAGCACTAGCAGCCAGGGATAGTGAGCCAGGTGAAGCCATCTTGCCTCATATGACTGGTCCTGGAAAGTTACTTTGAAAGTGATACTTTCTCTTGAACCCTACCTTCCTACTCAAAATAGCAGGCTGGAGAAACAGAGTTCATTTTTAAAAAACAGATTTATTTTGATCTACAAGTATGTGTGTGTGTGTTCCTGTGTGAATAAAAACTGCATATTTTCAGGTGCCTGAGAAGGTCAGAAAAGGGTGCCAGTTCCCCTGAAGTTGGAGTTATAGATGGTTGTGAGCTGTTCAGGATTGGTGTAGGGGACTGAACTCCGGTCCTCTGGAAGAGCAGTGGGTGCTCTTAACTGCTGAGTCATCCTTCCTTAGGTCTATTCTTTGATGGGACATTGCCCTATCAATGACCCAAAAGAGCATATGATGACAAAAGTTTATCATCTTTGGAAAATACAGTTTGTTACTCTGTCTTATGTATTGTCTGTCACTTGCCCTGTGTTCTGAATCCCTCTGAGGTTTCACCTTGAAGGGAAGCATGTCTGTGCACACAGACAAGAAGCCTACTGCCTGTGAGTCTCCAGCTCTACTCTGTTCTTTTGATCTCACAGGTGAGAAGCCTGGGGTTCAAGTTGCACCTCCAGCCTCAGCTGGGGCTTCCTGTGCTGAGGGGATGTATGTACTGATGTGTCCAAGGTCTCGAGGAGTAGATCTGAGATCCTGTCTTAGCCAGGAGGAGCAGCACGGATCCCTGCCCCTATTAAATATGTCCCAGTATGTCCTGTGTGTCATACACCATTCTAAACCTAAAGGGAATAGTACTGAATAAAATAGTATACAATCCATGGTTATGGTGTTGAAAGCCAGGAACATGGAGATATTGTGGTATAAAATTTTTTAAAATATTTTTATTATATTATGTACATTGGTGTTTTGCTTGCATGTCTGTGAGGGTGCTATATTCTTGAAGTTAAAGACAGTTGTTAGCTGCCATGTGGGTGCTAGGAGTTGCACCCAGGTCCTCTAGAGGAGCAGTCAGTGCCCTTAACTGCTGAGCCATCTCTCCAGCCCCAGTGGTATAAAATTTATTCATGGCTGGGCATATGTGTCCCTCAGCTGTATCAGAGGTGTTTTTGTTTGTTTGCTTTTTTTCCTGTGAGACAGGGTTTGTCTATGTAGCCCTGGCTGTCCTGAAACTGGCTCTGTAGACCAAGCTGGCTTTGAACTCATAGAGATGCTCTGCCTCTGAGTGCTGGGATTAAATGTGTGCCAGCACCACCTGGTGAGAGAATCTTTAATAGTTCTTTCATGACTTTTGCAAGCAAGCAAAGCTTAACCAAAGGCAGAGCTTCATGCTGTTGGCACAAACATGTTCTCATTGTGATTGGCTAGTTTTAGAAAAGGTTCATCAAGTTGAATTGCCTTTTCCGAAGGTCTTTGTGGTCTGTTGATTTGAAAAATTAGTCTACACAATAGAAACATAAATCTTCTTTTGCCTAAGAAATACAAATGCAAACATCGAGGTTCTGGTGGTCTGTGGGCTAAAAAAGAAGAGGATTGAAGATTCTGTTTTTGTTTTGTTTTAAGCAGATGAAGTGAATTATTCAACCCATATTACAATAAATCGTAAAGGCAGAAATGGGAGAGTCAGCCTCTAACACTATATGGAGTGATAAAAATATATGTTAAAGGAGAATGTGTTCTGTGGGGTGACAGAAAGGGATGGGGGTAACAATTCAAAGGCCCAGAGGATACAGGACACTCACTGTGATGAACGCTTCATATTGGCCAGAAGTAAGTGAG